>JARUPW010000245.1:549389-561471 GCA_029817735.1 Melastoma sanguineum
GGAAGAGGATGAATTTCATCCTCCAAAGATTTAAGTTCAATGGGATAAGCATTTCCGGCTCGTCGAGGTGTCGCGGCGGCCTTCCCGTTCTACCCTCAAAAGATTTGAAAATATCATTGATTGATTACAACCATTTTAATAGAAAGGCGAGAGTGGTACAGTATGACCAGGCATTGATGTCTTCGGCCGATCTCTGTGATTCTCGATCCAAAACGTCCCATGCTTCAACATAAGTAGTTTTGTTCGTCGGGCTTCAATGTTAGTTGGAACATTAAAATGAAGCTCGCTCATAAGTACCATTCACGCGTATTGATGTGGTTAATTAATAATAATGTCATCGAATCACACAAGCAACATCCCCCTAATCCAAATCAAGGGATGATTCTTCTCTAACTTGCATAAATCGCTGTCGACCGTAAAGTTGCCGGCCGAAAGTGAAAGGCGTAAGGGCTGTGAAATACGCCTCAAGCGACTTACTCGGTCAGTGAGATCCCTTTCCATCTCTCCACGCACCCCCTCCCAAGTAGTCATGTCCCCTTCCTTGCCCTCCTTCCTTCAGTCCCCTAGGCAACCCTGAAAGCACATTCGATGCGAGAAATGCACCGGACGTGCAATCTCGTCTTAATGACGGCGGAACGAGCCAACGCGGGTAACTTTTTTTAATCACATGCCGCGATCTCGGCGTCACGTGTCGGTTCGGAAAATAAAAAAAGAGATGTTCTCACGAAAGTAAAAGATACCGAACTCGGCATCTGATCTCCATGAAACTCGACACCACCTTGAAATCGGGGTCGACCGAGTTAAAACAAACTCCGCTGTGCCATCTAAGACATTATCATATCTCCAGCCTCTAGATTTGACAATTATTAAACTACGACTCTAATGATCAACCCGACGACGTTCTTCCTCTCTACAGTACATGAGACGACGAAGAACCGTGCCTGCCCGCCGCCTTCGTTTGTTGTTTTATCCTCGGACGGTCAAAAGGGGAGGGAATCATTTCGGATCGGGCGCCCCTCGAGACCGACCCACGAGGGCTTCGGGTCAAGAAATGAAATGCGGTTTCTGTTGCACGATTAGGAAGAAAGAAAGGAACCCTCGACCATTCGTGTATCAGTAGTTTCTGTTGACTCTAATGCCATTTATAAACAAAGAGTTAAAGACCACAGAAACACATGCAGACACACACACACAACCACGTGCAACAAGTGCAGGATACCTGCGGATCCTCTCCGCAACGCTAACTTGTCTAACCTGACTAAAGAAAGTATTACCCTCTGGGATTTGTAAAAAAATAAGAAGTGAAGCCTCTCGGGAACAGCAAAGATGTTGAATTCCCAAAACAACACAAAGACACACTTTTCCTTGGATCTAATGGAAGCCTATTTTGGATTCCAGCCGGAAATCCCCAACATCACCTTTGACCACTTCTTCCCCTCTCTTCTTTACCGTTTTCCCTCGTCAACTTATTTAAAATACCTTTGTCGGCAAAAATTAAGCCTAAGCCAACATTCATCGTAGTCATCGCCAGCCGTGATATTTTGAAAATATTGAGAGGAGGAATTTTAAATTCGCGGGTGTGTGGTGGTGGTGGTCTCGCTCCACCAAAAACGGCGACAACCCTGGCACCTTTGGAACCCTCCACCCCCCACTGCACTCGTCACTGTTTCCTTACCTTGTCATGACACTCTTAAAACATATATTCATCGACCATTAATAAAAATAAACCAAAAATAAAAAGATGATGATAAATCCCGCAGTTCCCAAAGTGGTAGCAAAAAATCAAAGTAATTGGGGCTAACGGCCACCCACTGTGTGCTCCCACCCACAATTAGATCTATCCCCTCAAGTGGCGATACCCAAACATCCCAACTAACCCCCCAGTTATTATCACATTATATTTTGTACGAATTACTTTGACTTTGGTGTCCATCCATCCATCCATCATTTCATATTACTACTTGGGTCTCAGGAACAAAAACAATTTCCTACCAAGTCCCGGTTCATTGCACGCTTTCAGTAGAAGACTAAAGGAGAAAAGGAAAAAAAAAAAACCCCTAACATGTCATGTCGGTCCGAAGTGACACATACCAACTTGTGTCCTGACACAACAACACGGCCAGAAAAATTGTCTGCCCCATTCACAGGACATAGTCACGCCTCACTACACCACCCACCAACAAACAACCATCAATCAAGAACAAGGAAGCACGTCTCGTGTGACAGCGAGTCGACACACATGTGATAAAGATAAGAAATAAAATACTAGAGACGATGGAAAGATGCCTTCCCATTTGCCCGGCCGACAACGACGAGTCGAAAGTCCCACGGAAAACGAACGAAGTAAAGGTAACATTAAGGGTTCAATCCAAAACAATCCCATTGCTAAGGATTCAAAAAGTAGTTCTAACCGGTAAATAACCTAAGTTCATAGTACAACCACGACTTTTTTGGTCACGAATACGACGGCAAACTATGCGTAGGTGCTCAAACGACCTGCCTCGTCGTCGTGGTTCAAACCGTTGCTCCCCACTCGCCATCCCTGTGACCAAATGGCCTGAAAATCCACTGTCAGGAGAGGCTAATGATGTAGAACCCCAGGGGTAAATCGAGAGTGGAATTGCGAGACGAGCTACCTTCCAATGCCGCCTACGCCAACCCTCGCTGCCGGAGTGCACAAAGATGGTCCATCTTTCCACGGTCTGACGAATTCGCTGCCATTTGTGGCGAGAAGATTAGCCCGTGAAACGAGAGAGACCATGGAAGAATGAATTGGGGAAAATGAATGTCGGTCTATACCTGAATGTTCCTTCCCCACGCCTGGTTTCGCCGACTGCACCTGGTAGAGACGTGACCAGCACTCCGACCTCCGATCCCGAATCATGCTGGCGAGTTTCTTGTAGAGCTGTCGTAAGAGCCAGACAGTCCAGTATCGAGAGTCCTGCCACGTCCTCCGACTCCAAGGAAACACCTTACAGGACAAACCCGTTTCTTGACAAAAGTCTGACCCTTTGACGGAATAATTCCTAGCCACCGAAAGGAAACTTCGCCTCCGGCGAAACTCCCAACCGACAGCAATTTCCGTCGATGACTTCAGCCCCGAATCACCAGAGGGCCCAAGCGATCTGCTGCCCCGTGAGTATCGCTTCCAAACAGAAAAAAATGGGAGCTTCTTTTCCTTACATTTCTTTCCCTATCCAAGGGCTCTATAGAATGCCCATGGAAGAGCACACACGACACCACGATCGCCCTTGGATGTCTTAGTAGTGAATCGCCAGAATCCTGAAAAGTATCCGTGCTCAAAATTGCTGAGATTGGGCGAGACAACCACCCCAGCCCGAGAACTGTGGTTGAGTGATCGGACGGGTGCAATGAATCCTAATGAGCTTGGCCCTGGCCTCCCTGTAATGCCGCAGGAGCGTCATTGAAAGACAACACAAGGGACTACAAGGCCATAGATGGGGGGCCCGAAAGACGGAAGGAAATCGCGTCCAAACAGAAATACGCGGGAACTAGCACCGTAACTCTTCCTGGGGAGAAGGGCGAAATGTGAATCCACCGGAGAGGAGACCAACTCGACTACCATGACTAACAACGCTTCACATTGCAGCAGTCCCGGCTCCGTCCCAAGTGACTGTAACAATTGATTCAACTAAATCTAAAGCGCGCTCACGCAGAATGTAAGGAAGTGGTGATCGATAACAAACGAACTGAGAGGAATATTTCAAAGATCCGACAAGCAACGAGCCGTACAGAATTACATTAGCAATAAGACTCGAAATATGGTTTGTTTCATCCCTTGGTAAAGATCACAACAGGAATAATAAAGCCAGTTCTACCAGATCACTGGTCGATAATGAGATCAGAGTCGCTACATTGCAGAGGAGTCAACCACTAGCGAAAGTGCCGTATAGTACCTGAGAAAGCCGCCACGGAGAATAGGCCCAGCGGAATTGGATCGCAACCTGTACCGAAGAAATAGTCCCCAATGAACGCAGCTGATTCGAAATGATCCTCGTCCCGAAGGCAATCATTAAACCTCATCCCCGAGCCCACTACACTGAATCCTCATCCCAGCCTCACAGATCCCGCCCGAACGCAGAACCGGAAGGCTAGCTCGGGGGTAGTAAACAACCTCGAACGGATGCCCATTTCCCAAGCGAGATTTACAGTCCCCCCTCAACACCGACTCGGCCTCACTCTTCCCTTTCCCTCTCATGAAACTTGCTCTCTTCTTCCTCACAGGACGAGAGAAACCCGCCACCTAAAATCGAGATGCAGTCGGGTTTCCCGGAGTTTCACCGTCTGGGCGATTCAGGAACACCCCCAATCCGCTCGTCTGGCCCCCTTATGCCGACACAAAGGTCCCCATTTCAAGCCCGAGAAACACGAATTGAATCCCGCGGCGACCCAGCTCTTCTGATTAACAACGGCTCCACCCAAAGTCAAGCAGATCCCCTCGGTTCCCGCTATATATGTCCGAAACTCCACAACTCCGCCGTCAACATGCCTGTGCGATCACGGTCCGCACCCCGGCGGATCGACAGAGTAATCCAGCTGGGAAAATCGTCCTGCACAGTTACTCGGTACAGAAAAACCCCCGTTGTGGCGTCAGACTGGTCAGAGTCCTTCGCAAAAAGAAGCGGCTTCTCGGATTACGATCCGATCCGAGGCGTCCCGCGGCGCCATCAAATCCCTCGAGGCTCCGAGCTCGTTGCTGCGCAACGGAAATCAACCCGATCTTAGCGTAGAACCTCGTCGGTCTCCGGTCGGCGAGGAACTGACAGCCGCCATGCGGCAAAGGATCGAGGGGAGGGATCCTCGACCCCGGAAAAGGTTTTAAAAAGGGGAAAAGGTCCCCCCGAAAACCAGGGGGGGGGGAGGAATAGGGGCCAACTGCTCGGCATGGCCGCTGAGAAGTTAGAAACTGGAGTGAGAGGGGGCATCGGACGCATACCTCCGGCAAGCGTGCCAAATAGCTGAGGAATCCAAAACCCGTTCCGTTCTTTCTATCCTTCGGATTCAACAAAACTCCCACCAAATGAATTAAAATAGAAAAGTGAAGGCCCTTTGAATCACCAATCCAATGCAAACATCAGCAAGACAAAGGAAAGCCAGCTCGTCCTTACTCTTTCAAAGGGAGAGAAACATGTAAGAACCCCAGGAGTGCCTTTCGAGAAGAAAATGCTGAGGAGAAGAGGGTGAAGGTGAATTCCAACAGGACAACGAGCACAACAGAAAGACAAATTAACGATTATATAAACGAAAAACCCACAAAAAAAGAAGTATCCAATCTTCCCGCGAAAATCGATTTGCCCAGACAGAAGAGGAAGAAAGGATGTTTTTTCTTGGGGGGATCGAAAGGACACGGGGGACACAAAACCCAGATTCCTCACACAAACGAAGAAGAACCCCTTTCTGTTTCCTTTGTTTTTATTTTAACCTCTGTGATGTGTTCTGGAGGAAAACAAGTGATTGAAGCTCAAATAAACGAAATAGAGATCGAACAGTCCCTGCGTCTTCTCATCGCTGCTGCGCTGCTGCCTACACTATATACAAAAGACGCCTTAAAAAGATCCATTTTCCCCACCCACAAAGAAATTTCACGCCCCTCTTCGGTGATTAAAAAAGAAAAATGGAAAACAAGGGGAAGAGAAAAAAAACCTGGGACTGGCGAACCCCTCCGACCGCGTGATAATTCGAATACAGACCGACAACAAAACAAACAGACAGGGAGAGGTGAGATGAGTGTAAGAACAACCTGAAGGGAAAGGACAGGAAGGGACAAGGTGTGGGGCAAAGGGTTAAGAAGTTAATGGAGAGAAATTATAATATATAGAGAGAGAGGGGGGAGAGAGAGAGAGAGAAGTTTTTTGGGGTTTGGGTTTTGGAGAAGAACAAGAAGAAGCAGCAAGCAAGCACAAAATAGCAGACAACAGAAGGCGGCTTTTCTCTCACTCTCCTAATCTTCCTTGCTCCTATACTTTGCTTATTTAGTACAGCAAAATAAATACTCTCCACCTCCCCTACCTCGTGCGTCTGTTGTTCTTACATCTACGCAGAAGTAAGAGCGAACCAATCGAAGGTAAGACACTGGAAGGACTAGACACGATATTCAGCAGGGCTTTCTTTTTCACCCCTCAAAACTCTCCCCACCCAACCACCTCCTACCTTCATATATTTTGCCTATTCTTCTTTCTTTGCCTCCATTAAATATTTCACACTAAACTCCAAAACAGACCAAACACCCAATTAATACAACGCCCTTGTCCCTTCATACTCACAATTCCCCTCTCTTTTCCTCTCAATCAAACCGACCCCTTTTTAAACTCATCGTTTGTCTCGTCGCTCAGCCATTCCTTGCTCCTCTCTTCTCTTCAAACCCCACACACCCCAATTCTTTGTTTGCTCTCTGGAATTTTGTGGATCTGAAAATGGGCCAACGCCCTCTTTTAATAATTTCCCCCTGTCAAAACAGAAAACAGAATGAACAACGAAAAACAGAGGACCAAACTTACAGAAAGGAAAAGAAAAGGACAGAACCCTTTTTTTTTCTTATAGACATAAAAAATGAAAGGAAAATATTAATGGTTGGTGGTGGGGGGGGGGGGGGGGGGGGGAATGAACGCACTGGTGATGAATGATGATAGATATGGGAGTGTGAATAACGTGAGACGAGAATAAGGAGACAACAACTAGGTCAGTATAGTTGTTGTTAGAGAGGAAGAGAGATTGGTAAAGACAAGTTCTTTAATTGGGGTTTGACGTCGGCAGAAGACTGACCCGTCAAAAAAACCCCCTTGGGATCGATCCTGATTTGTAAGTAGAAGCTTCAAATACTAATCATTTTAAATTTCAAAGACGATCAACAGACGAATGAAATAAAATACCCATTCAATAATTAATATATTATTAATTTTTTCCAAGGGTGGCACGTGCGAATGGATATAAAAAGAGCTAAAAACTGTTTACAGAAAGGCATGCTTTGTCCTGTCGATTAAAGGGGGCTGTAAGTCAGCCTCTAAACTCCATGTACCCCAAAAATCTGAGATAAAACGCAAAGTTGGTTGATGAACGTAAGCAATAGAATGAATGGCGTAAGAATGGTTGGACCTTTTTGACTTCTTAAATTTAAAAAAGAAACACCAAACGTTGTCCGCTTGTGTTTATAACATATATTAAAAATTCAAATCAAACCTGTATCTTGCAACAAAACCCTCATTTTTTTTTTTTTATCCTTTCCATTTTTCCATAATACAAAAATAAAAAAAGAAAAGGGAGATGTCACGATGGGGGGGGGGGGGGAGCAAAACAATTAAGTTGTGTATTATGATTTCCTACCGTGTATTGAACAGTGGGACCGATGTAGCGATGATTCAAATTGAATTCTTCCTCAACCCCACTTAAGTGTTTTGTTTCCCACGGGCCATAAATGCTTATTGGAAATGCAACAAAGTAAATGCAAAGCATGAATGACAAATGCATGAATGAGGAATGCGAATTGATTCAGCTCTTTGAGGCTCTCATCTTCGAGACTCTTGGCTTGGCCGACTCTTCGTGCTCAGTCGCTGGTGATGCAATCGCACCTCCTTGAGTCGCACACGTCAAGTCGACGTCAAGTCGCAAGTCGCACTCGTCAAGTCGACGTCCTTTCAATCGACGTCACTCGTCAAGTCGACGTCCTTCAATCGCACTCGTCAAGTCGACGTCAGTCGCAGCGAGTAATGTGACGCCTCTCTTGCTGCGCGTCGTCGACTGGGCTAAGTTGTCGTCCGTCTTGTATCAACGTCTCAATAATCGTTTTCTGTCGGACACTCAGAAGCCATGTGCCCAACTCCTTGGCACTTGAAACATCGTCGAATGATGTTTCGTTGCATGCATTGACTTCAGGTCTTGTAGTCGACGGTGGGGCTTTCTGCAATGTTGTGTTGACGGCGGCTTCGCCTGGGAGCTACTCCTTTGTTGAAAGGCACGGCCTTCACAAATGGGCGGGTAGTCGCGTCTCCTCGCTTGCTGCTGCCCACCTTGTGGCGCAATGCTCGCACATCGTTAAACTCCAATATTGTTGTAGTCCGCATTGCGATTTGGGGCTTAAGTCCTCGAAGATACCTGGCAATGGTTTGCTCTGGGGCTTCTTGGACATCATTGCAGCAACAGTCTCTCGAACCCATGTATACTCCGATACACTTGACTTGTTGTAGCGACTGCATTTGAGGTAGAGCTCGTCGATGAGCTCCGGTAGAAATCTCTTCGTCATGGCCCTCTTCATTTTTGACCCAGTCGAATTTATCACGCCCTTCCTATGGCGCTGCTGGTTGGTGTTCTCCCACCAACAACTCGCGTACTTCTTCAATTTCAAGCAGCCAGTCTCACATTTCGATCCTCGGCACTCTCCTCGAATCAAAGATGCGCTCCACGGTTGTGCATCCAATCAATGAACTCGTCGGGGTCCAAGTTTCCTTCGAACTCCGAATCTGAACGCTCACGGTTGGCGCTCTTCTCTCCTGTCTCGATATTCCGGTGAAGATCCTCGTTGGACTCTTTACGCCAATGGTTCTCCTCATGATCGCTTCTCTTCGGCGGCTACGAGAAGATGATGCATGGTGGGTTCGCAATGACTGTAGTTGTGCTGAAGATCAGCGATTTGCTGCTCAAAGCCGAGCAACTTGTGCTTCGTCTAGAGACATACCGCGTTGGAATCTTCGGCCATGACAACCTAGGCTCTGAACCAAGATGATGCGGGGACGGTAAGAATAGATGATTCCTAAACCAAACGTAGGGAAGCCAAGAATGACAGGGAATGGGTGACGTTCGGTATGGACGGAAGGTGATGTATATGGTGCGGCTTGAAAGATGGGAGGAATAGGTAAGTAGATTCAACCTAACACTCGCAAATGAAAAATGGTGGTGGTGTATCTGTATCCTCCGTGTTGTGCCTCGCCCTCGTCTTGTTCGTGGTGGTGTATCTGTATCCACGGTCAAACGAGTCTACCCGAGTCTTCTTTCACGGTGGTGCATCTGTATCCGTGGAGGTTGATCTCAACCCTTCCTTTTCATCATTCAGCCGCCTACCCCACACACTTTCCGTCCATACCGAGCGTCACTCCATTCCGCACCCTTTTTCAGTGACGTTCCCATTCGTTTTCGGTTTAGGAATCATCTATTCCTTGCCGTCCCCGTATCACGTTGTCATCAGGGAGTTATCTGATGAAGAAGAAGAGTTCGAGGAGAACGCCGACCCTGTTTGGGATGCCGAAGAGATGGAGGAGTATCCGGACGAAGGAGAGCTGTTGGTCGTCCGAAAGGCTTTAAGTGTGACACCGGCGAAAGAGGAAAGTCAAAGGGAGAGCATCTTCCATACTAGGTGCACAGTCGCAGGAAAGGTATGTTTGGTGATTGTGGATAGTGGTAGCTGCACCAACGCTGTGGCAAGAACGATGGTTGAAAAGCTGAAGTTGCCCATCGAAGCGCACCCACATCCCTACCGTCTACAATGGCTCAACAAGGAGAGTGACGTTCGAGTCACCCAGCGAGCGCGAGTTCCATTTTCCATTGGGAAGAGCTACCTGGATGAAGTCGCTTGCGACGTCATTCCCATGGATGCATGCCACCTACTATTGGGGAGACCGTGGCAGTTTGATCGACGCGCACAACACGACGGGTATCGCAATACCTATTCCATCCACATCGGAGAGAAGAAGGTCACTTTGATGCCCCTCACTAGTCAGCCTACAATCGCGACCCAGGATCGACTTAGCGACCAGCCTCTCAAGGGAGTGCAACTAGTTCAAGCGATTCAAGAAGGTGAGAAGGCTTATTTTGTGGTTCTTGTCGCATCCGCCCCAGGTCAAGCGACGAGCCATCCTCAGGCCGTTTCCATTCTTGAGGAGTTCAAGGACGTATTTCCAGAGGAGCTATGACGCAGCGAGCGCTGATCGGACTGCCCGACAAACACACGGTTGAACCGGACAACGAACTCAAATCAGAGTTCAAAGGTAAACGAGAGGAATCTCAAAAGTTTTCTTTTAAAAATAAAAAATGTCTTACATTCGAATGCCAAAGGACTCCTTTATATAGACCATGAGGGGATGAACCCAGCACCCTCATTAAGTCTAGGAACATTTCCCCAGAACCCCTATTAAAAGAACCCACATTAAAAGAAAACAATCATAAAGTCTGAATGCACCATGCAATGAATCAAAAAGGAAGATGGATTTCGTGACTCTTCGTCTTCAAGAAAATGGGCTTCAAGACCAAGTCGATCGCCAGACAAGTCGATCGACTTGGGTGCTGGCGAGTAGGCGACATGATCCTGATCGACTTGGGCGCTGGCGAGTAGAAGTCGCCCGACTCAAGTCGACTTCAGGAAGGAGGTCAAGATTTCCCACCGGTAATGGATTCTTATTCGCAACTCTAAGCTATGCATTCCAAGGAGTTCGACGCGAGAGCTACTTATACGCAGAAGTCCATGGAGGAGGAATCGCTGGACATTTTGGAGTTGACTAGACGCTGGCAATGCAACAAGAGCATTTCTATTGCCTCGAATGGAGAAGCAAGTGTCCGAGGACTAATCGCGAGATGTGCGACTTGCCAGCAAGCGAAGAGCCGTGTCCAACCTCAGGTCTCTACACTCCATTGCCCGTCCAGACGACCATGGAACATGTGAGAATGGATTTGTACTAGGATTGCCAAGAACGCAACGAAGAAAGTAGTCGATCATGGTGGTGGTCGACCGATTTTCAAAGATGGCACACTTCATCCCATGCAGAAAACGGACGATGCGACCAACGTAGCAGATTTGTTACTTTCGAGAAGTGCAAGGTTGCATGGAGTACCCAAGTCAATCGTTTCAAATCGCGACACGAAGTTCCTAAGCTACTTTTGGAAGACACTATGGCACAAGTTGGAACGAAGCTTGTATTCAGCAGGCTTATCATCCGCAAACCGATGACAAACGGAGGTTGTCAATCGCACTATGGCTGCAATCCTTCGCAACCTTGGTCTCGAAGAACCAGAAGGATGGGACATCAAGCTTGCCCATGCTTGAATTCGCATACAATCGAGCCCCAAGTTCGACAACGAAGTCATCACCCTCCAGGTAGTTTACGGACTCAATCCTTTAAGTCCCTGTGAACTAATGCCTGCGAGGGATATGAGATTAGTTAGCCGAGATGCTGAGGAGGCGCTAAGGAGAGATGCGGATCGCTCATTGAGAAGATCGGCGCAGATCGAGAAGGCCAAATCAACGTTACATGGAAACGAGCCATCGCGGAAGAAGATGAATATATTTCAGCTAGGAGACTTAGTTTGGATTCATTTTTGCGCAAAGACCGATTCCCAGGCAAGAGTAAGAACAAAGCTAATGCCTGCGCGCGCAGAAGGACCATTCAAGATCATCGAGCGCATCAACGACAACGCCTACAAATTGATCTTCCTGGTGACTATGGAGTTCTGCCACATTCAACGTCAGGATCTCATGCATTGTGGAGGATGGACGACGACGAGAGTTGAGGACCAAACTCTTTTCAACAAGGGGAGGATGATACAAAGACGGACGACAGCTTATCCCGTCGACGCGCCAGCAAGAGAGACGTCACTTTACTCGCCTTGCGACTGAGCTACGATTGCGATTCAGCACGTGCGACTCGACGAGTGTGACTCAAGGAGGTGCGACTTCACATCACCAGCGACTGAGCGTGCGACTCGACGAGTGCGACTCAAGGAGGTGCGACTTCTCATCATCAGCGACTGAGCGTCGAAAGAGTCGGCCAAGCCAAGAGTCTCGAAGATGAAGAGCCTCGAAGAAGCTGAATCAATTCGCATTCCTCATTCATGCATTTGTCATTCATGCTTTGCATTTACTTTGTTGCATTTCCAATAAGCCATTTATGGCTCGTCCATGAATCTTGCCTTGCATACATCTAGCCTAGGTTCATTTCGTGCATTTAAGTTCTCTCTTCAGGTGTTCCCTATATAATGGGCACCTTGTACTCATTTGGATATTAGCTTGAATCAAATTATAAACCCTTATCAGACTTAGTGTCTTTTATCCGAAGTGAGTGGATTCTCCTTCAAACCTCAT
>JARUPW010000245.1:561496-571599 GCA_029817735.1 Melastoma sanguineum
AGGCAGAATCGGTTGGCCGCATCAAGCTACCAGAATACCACCGTATGCGGGGCATACAACACAAATCTGACTTGTTTCAGGGGTCGCCACCAAATAGACCAGACCTATCGAGGCAATCAGAGGAGGCAAAGAGTTGCAGAGGCAAGTCGACGTAGCATGTCAACAAGGGCATTAATTCGAGAGAGTTTGAGCCATGTTCGTTCCATCCATATTGGTGCGAAAGGATGCACATGGAGGAATGTCAGATGACAGTCGAGGATGCGATCAACAAATCACGTAAGTAGCGCTTTCCTATCCCTCACGGATATATTGATGGAGATTTGCGCATGGAGCGCACGGGTTTTCCAATAGTGATTTTGCGAGATGTTATTCACAGATCCGGATAGAAAAGGCGACGATGGGAAACAGCCTTTTCAAGACTAATATCGGTTTACGACTGTGCTGGTGATCCATTTTGGATTGTCAAACCGCCAGCACGTTCATCCGACAATGATCCCATGTCTTGCGACCATTCATGTGGAAGTTTGTCGTCGGGTCAACTTCGACTTGAGATTCTTTGTGCTATCAGCCGGAGCAAATAAAAGCATATCTAATCATTTCGAGCTGTGTCAACACACTTCGTGAGGAAAAGCATATGGATGATCTCAAGAAATTGTCATTACGTCTTCCAACCGGAGGTATATTTTGACTTGTCAGTCTCCGGGAACAGGCAGAAGACAGATTTGAAATCCTGTGGGACAAAGCTGAGCTGAAAAGCAAGCAATTGATAGCGATGCAAGAAGAGGTAGAATCAAACTTGGATGCTCCAAGGAGTACTTCCTTCAACCCCGCACTTCGCAAGGTTCCATGAATATAGTAGAAAATCAGGTTACTAAAATGAACGAGAGGAAGTATACATCGAGAGATTAATACGAGCTCAATCGCAGCCCCATCAGTCGGGCGAAACACAGCAAGCACCCAGCCCGAAGTTGGATAGAAGACGAATACTCCGATCCCGAGGGACTCACCGAAAGTCGCACAAAAGCTCGTTTCTTGAGAGCGATGACTGGGCCCAATTCGTTGCTAATAGTTGAATTCTGACAATAGACGCTAGCATTTTCACCCAAAGTTACTGTAGCTCTATTATCCCCAACTTTGAATTGCGAAGGATTAGTTACGACTCTGTCGAATGTGATGCAGTCGGGTATAGGAGATTGGATGGCAGATTTTTAGTAAACTCTGCCAGGAGCATGGTGCACCCATAGAGATCCTATTTCCGCATCTTATCATGGTCGAGAGAAGCTTAATGGCGCTAAAACAATTGAAGTCTACGAATCGTTTACACTGATGACAAGACCGACTGTTTCATTAGCAAGTTCCGTTCGGCTAAGCTACACAAGATTGAAGGGTCATTACTTGTCGCCCGAAGTTTGTGTTGCCACACCATATGAACTGCGCAAGTACGTCATAATATAGCGGTTCAGCACAAGTTTATGTCGCCGACATGCGCCGAGTATTTTACCGTGAAAGCAGGGTGTAAGGGGGGTAGAGCAATCCATTTGCGTTACAAGCTTATATCAAAACTTTGTAGTGT
The DNA here is from genome assembly GCA_029817735.1 of Melastoma sanguineum. Lineage (NCBI taxonomy): Eukaryota > Viridiplantae > Streptophyta > Magnoliopsida > Myrtales > Melastomataceae > Melastoma > Melastoma sanguineum. The sequence continues at coordinate 563,070 of JARUPW010000245.1, forward strand.
CGACTCTTTATACTTACCGTTAGTACATAAGCCAGAGGCTCGGACATAAAAGATAACTGTCCACAACAAACCAAACGTTCGCGAAGCATATTTCTCTCGCCAGAGCGGAAAATAATTGATTTTATATGGATCTAATCTCGATGGAGAAAGTCCTGATTGATTGGCTATTACCAAACCCAGCCGAGGTGGTATCTCATGGACCCTATTTGATAGTGATCAGTGGGCACACTACTTACTAACGCAAGGAGACGTATTGAAAGATTTTTTCTGGACGTCGTATCTTCGTCCAATCGCCCAGCAAGCCATCGATCGATTCCACCAGGAAGGTTCTTATTCGCAACTCTAACTATTGCATCCAAAGGAGTCGACGCGAAGCTACTTATAGCGAGTAAGTCCATGGAGGAGGAATCGCAGAATCTTCTCGCTATCTCTTTTCTTCATTTGGTGGATTTCCAAGTGCGGATTGAGTAGAGTGTATCAACCGGTGGTGGTGTATCTGTATCCTCCGTGTTGTGCCTCGCCCTCGTCTTGTTCGTGGTGGTGTATCTGTATCCACGGCCAAACGAGTTCATCCGAGTGTAGGTTGAATCTCTACCTATTCCTCCCATTTCCAGCCGCACCCATTATACACTACCTTCCGTCCATACCGAACGTCACCCATTCCCTGTCATTCTTTGGCGTTCCCCTTACTTTTTGGTTTAGGAATCTTCTATTCCTTACCGTCCCCGCATCAGGTATGCTTGTACAAAAGCCCAATTCCCGACTATATAGAGCGAGGGATGGAAATAACATAAGGATATATAATTCCTAGTTTTACCTTATTCTCGAAAGAAGATGAAATGACTCATGTAGAACATATTGCTAGATTTACTCATCAGATGGGAGAAATGTCAAATAATGATATGTTAAAGCTTAAACTTTTCCCTAATTCCTTAACTGGAGAGGTGTTTGGCTAGTACTCGAGACTTCCCCCAAATTCCATTTTAGGTTGGGTCGAGATGCAGACTTGGTTCCTCAAAGCCTTTGCTAAGTTAGACTCAGTAACCTCTCTAGCAGAAATAATGAGAATGAAAGAGCTGCCTGGAGAGAATTCGATTGTATTTTGGACAAAATATAGAAGAAATTTGTTGAAGTGTACGACTACCTTAGCCGAGAGAGATCAGCTCGAAGTAGCATAGAGCGCCTTGTCGCTAGAGATAAGAACATTATTCCAAGGAGAGCATTTTCAAGATTTCCATGATCTCTCGAGATGAGTAACCGAGTATCATAATCTCTTTTTAGAGGAGTTCCGCTCAGTTACAAATTGCCAAGTAGAACCTTGGGCAAAAATTGATGTAGCTGAGTTCATAAAAGGGGAACCAGTAGTATGTGAGCCTTTAGTAAAGAAAAATTCTAAAGCTCGGGCTTCACAAAAATCTGACAAGGAAAGGAAATTCTCCTTTGACATAGATCAGATGGACAAATTATTTAACTGGTTACACCATAAAGGAAGCATAAAACAAAGGCATGGGCATAAGTTGCCCTAGAACGATCGAGAGAAACAAAGGAAGTATTGTAAATGGCACGAAACTTTTACTATTGCGACTCAAGAATGTGTGCATTTTAGAAATTTCATTCAAGATTTGATCGAGTCAAAAGAATTACAATTTACAGGAGTAAATGAGTTGAGTATTGTAGATCATCTTTGGTGAAGTACCCATAATAACGAGTGTGTTAAGTGTGATTCTGATGATGATACTTCTGCATTTTATCTCAAGACTAATGATCGTAATGTGTCTCAGGGAATCAAGGTATCTGGAGAAACCACCATTGCTATCATGCTTTTCAAACGCCTGGTTGAGAAAGAAGTGGTGACTTGTCCGGTTCGAGAAGTTCGTGATGGATATTTTCATTGGCATTTGGACTCCACTCATGCCATGGACAAGTGCTGTAACTTCCGTAGATACTTGCTGAACAAATAGCGTCCCTGGTATGACTTGACCCAACTCTAGTAAGTGGCAATGGGGATGGTGCCGTCATACTCACGGTTTGCTCTGAAACACTTACCTTTAGGGCTCTTCGTCCTGATCTGTTGGACATGAACGCCGTCAGAGACGGTATGATGAGAGTGACCGAGTGGATAGGACCCGTGTGCATGAGCGTATGAATGACTATGAGAGGTCTGGAATTGCTGCTCAAGAAAAGATACCAGACAAGCACCCAAGGAAGGATACCCCCGTCCTCGATACCATGGAAGGTGAGAAAGCTCCAGTTCTATCTACGAAGGGAAAAGGCAAAGAAGTTGTTCATATCAACTCAAAACTAATCCAGGAAGGCCCATAGATTACTCGTTTTCTCGAGAAAGGGATGCTTTGTGAAAAGTGCAAGCTGATTGCTTCAAACAAGTTCCTCATTCCGCAAATGTGCACCAAGTGTTGTGTAGTGTACTTCTTGAAGATGGTCCAAATGTCAACCAAAGAAGAGATCGAGATTAAGCTCAAAAGTGAGGTTACAGGTAATTTCACTACAAATTTTATTGATGATGTCGTGTCTGGACCTAACGTATAGGAGATTAGGGGCTATGACCGAGAGAAAAAGGACTTTGTTTACGTGAAACGCCCTGTTAAAATTCTCGGGAGAGCCTGTAAAGGACTCGCAATCAGAATGGCAACAAGTTTGCTACAAGACGTTGATAACGAAGCCGGCACGTAAAAGGATCCTGACACGCACTCAGAGGGAAATAAAGAAAAGAAGAAGTGTCTCGCTAACAGAGGCGAGTGGGTCTCGAGATGAAGCTCAATTAGTGGAGGACGAGGAAGAAGAAGAAGACTATGTTGATGAGTATGTAGATTACACACCATTACAAGAAGAACCTCCTCATGAACAACAGGAAGACGGAGACGCCATGGTGACTTGTAACGTGGTCGAACTACCCGCTTTCTTCTCGAGAGAAGGTAAAAGAATCATGCTCGCTAATGGCACGGTACGTAAGGTTCTTATGTCAGATACTAAGTACACAAAGGTATCGCCGCTTCATTGGTTTGAGAATCCACCTTTCGGGATGAGGCAGCAATATATTCATTCCATGTATATCACAGCGGATTTCGATAGAGTAAGGATGAATAAGGTGCTAGTCGATAATGGGGCTACAGTGAATATTCTTCTGTTTGTGACTTTCCTCGTGATGGGCAAAAAAAGTTGACAGTTAACAGATCCAAGGATGTCGATTACTACCTTCAATGGAAAAAGTCAGAATGTATGGAGTATTCTCAGTGAATCTTCAAGTCGGGAAGCATGAGATGGAGACAACTTTCTTCGTGTTTGACATTGCTTCGGCCTTTAATGCTCTTCTCGGTCATGAATATCTTTCCCTTTCTGACTTTCCTCGCGATGGGCAAAGAAAAGTGGCAGTTCACAGATACAAGGATGTCGATTACTGCCTTCAATGGAAAAATGTCAGAATGTATGGAAGTATTATCAGTGAATCTGATACGGGGACGGCAAGGAATAGATGATTCCTAAACCGAAAACGAATGGGGACGTCACTGAAAAGGGTGCGGAATGGAGTGACGCTCGGTATGGACGGAAAGTGTGTGGGATAGGCGGCTGAATGATGAAAAGGAAGGGTTGAGATCAACCTCCACGGATACAGATGCACCACCGTGAAAGAAGACTCGGGGTAGACTCGTTTGACCGTGGATACAGATACACCACCACGAACAAGACGAGGGCGAGGCACAACACGGAGGTACAGATACACCACCACCGGTTGATACACTCTACTCAATCCGCACTTGGAAATCACAAATGAAGAACGAGGTTTGAAGGAGAATCCACTCACTTCGGATAAAAGACACTAAGTCTGATAAGGGTTTATAATTTGATTTCAAAAGCTGCTGTCCAAATGAGTACAAGGTTGCCCATTATATATAGGGAACACCTGAAAAGACTTAAATGCACGAAATGAACCTAGGCTAGATGCATGCAAGGCAAGATTCATGGACGGGCCATAAATGGCTTATTGGAAATGCAACAAAGTAAATGCAAAGCATGAATGACAAATGCATGAATGAGGAATGCGAATTGATTCAGCTTCTTTGAGGCTCTTCATCTTCGAGACTCTTGGCTTGGTCGACTCTTCGTTGCTCAGTCGCACTCGCCAAGTCGACGTCAAGTCGCAAGTCGCACTCGCGACGTCAAGTCGCAAGTCGCACTCGTCAAGTCGCAAGTCGCACTCGTCAAGTCGACGTGCTGAATCGTGCTCGTAGCTCAGTCGCAAGCGGGTAAAGTGACGCCTCTCTTGCTGCGCGTCGACGGGGATAAGTTGTCGTCCGTCTTTGTATCAAAAGGTCTTGGCAAGTTGGATGCAAAACATTGCGTAAGTTGTGCCCGGGCTTTTCCTTTGCCATGATGAATTCATTGGGAAGAAATAGACCAGAATCTTGTGCCTCGGACGTATAACTAATGCATATAAATGGTTTGGAACCATTCGAGTTAGTTTAGGCGTCTGACATACTATGTTTGGGAGAACGGAAGTTTTGCGCCTTCTTCATGCACCACTTTGCTTAAACTGCGGGCGAGCTTTCCCTTTTCATTCCTGAATTTGTTGCGAAGAACGTGACCCAAATATGGTTCCTCGGATGAATAACTATCTGCTTTAAATGGTTTGGAACGATTGGGGTTACTTTTCACTTCCGAAAACATATGTTTGGAAGAACGATAGTTCAGCGCATTCTGGGCGCACAACTTTGAGTAAGTTGTGTACGGGCGTTTCCTTTGCCAAGATGAATTCGTAACAAAGAAATTGACCCCAATCTGGTTCCTCGGATGAGTAGCTAATGTTTCTAAATGGTTTGAAACGATTCGGGTTCTATTTTGCTTTCGAAAACACAAGTTCAGAAGAACAAAAGTTCCGCGCTTGTTGGATGCATAACTTTGCGTACGTTCTGCTCGGGCTTTCCCTTTGCCATGATGAATTTGATGAGAAGGAATTTACCCTAATCTTGTTCCTCTGATGGATAACTAATGCTCCTAAATGGTTTAGAACGATTTCGATTTGTTTAGGCTTCCGAAAAACCAAGTTTGGAAAAACCAAAGTTCTGCGCCTTCTGGATGCACAACTTTACTTAAGTTCTGTTCGAGCATTCTTTATGCCATGATGAATTTGTTGCGAAGAAATTGACCATAATCTTGTTCATCGGATGAAATACTAATGCTTGTAAATGGTTTGGAACGATTCATGTTTCTTTTGGCTTCCGAAAACACAAGCTCGTAAGAACGAATGTTCTGCTCATTCTGGAGGCACAACTTTGCATATGTTCTGTGCGGGCATTCCCTAAGCCGCGATGTATTTGTTGTGAAGAAATTGACCATAATCTTGTTCCTTAGATGAATAACTAGTGCTTCTAAATGGTTTGGAATGATTCAGGATAGTTTAGGCTTCCAAAAACCCAAGTTCGGAAGAATGAAAGTTCTGCTTCTTCTGAATGCACAACTTTACGTAAGTAGCGCGCGGGGTTTCTCTTTTCATTCTTGAATTCGTTGCGAAGAAATTGACCCCAATCAGGTTCGTCGGATGAGTAACTAATGTTTCTAAATGGTTTGGAACGGTTCGGGTTCCTTTTGGCTTCCGAAAACACAAGCTCGGAAGAACGAAAGGTCTTGGCATAGTGGATGCACAACATTGCGGAAGTTGTGTGCGGGCTTTTCCTTTGCCATGATGAATTCATTGAGAAGAAATTGACCCCAATCTTGTGTCTGGGACGAATAACTAATGCTTATAAATGGTTTGGAACGATTCGGGTTCGTTTAGGCGTCCGAAAAACTATGTTCTGAAGAAGGAAAGTTCTACGCCTTCTTGATGCACAACTTTGCGTAAACTATAGGCGGGCTTTAGCTTTTCATTCTTGAATTCATTGCGAAGAACTTGACCCCAATATGGTTCCTCAATGAATAACTATTTTCTCTAAATGGTTTGGAACATCGGGTTCCTTTTGACTTCTGAAAACATAAGTTCGGAAGAACGACAGTTCGGCGCATTCTGGGTGTACAACTTTGCGTAAGTTGTGTGCGGGCGCTTCCTTTGCCATGATGAATTCGTTGCGAAGAAATTGACCCCAATCTCGTTCCTCAGATGCGTAGCTAATGTTTCTAAATGGTTTGGAACTATTCGGGTTCCTTTTGGCTTCCGAAAACACAAGTTCGAAGGAACGAAATTCCGCGCATATTGGATGCATAACTTTGCGTAAGTTGTGCGAGGGCTTTCCTTTGCCATGATGAATTTGATGAGATGAATTGTGCGATGCCTCGCACATTGCGGATCTCTACTTTTGGGAAGTTGTGCGACTGCATGGAGTGCCCTCATCGATCGTGTCAGATCGAGATGCCATGTTCTTAGGCTGCTTTTGGAAGACCTTATGGCATAAGCTCTGCACGAAGCTCTTTTCAGCGCGAGTTCTCATCCACAAACTGAAGGGCAAACTGAGGTGGTGAACTGAACTTTGGGAGCAATATTGCGTACAATGGTGGCTAAGAATCAGAAGGATTGAGATATCAAGCTCGCCCAGGCTAAGTTCGCGTACAATCGAGCTCTACATTTAACAACTCGGGCTTCCTCATTCGAGGTAGTGTATTAACCCACTTATTCCAGATGAGATTTTACCTTTGCGTCGGAAAGGATTGGTGGAGAACAATGTCGCTCGTCGTGCGGAAGAGCTGTTGAAGCTGCACAAGAAGGTTCGTGCCATCATTGAGCAGCATAATGAAAAGTACCAAGCAAATGCTAATCGAGGACTTGGTGTGGATTCATATGAGGAAAGAACGATTCCCTGCAAGCCGAAAGAATAAGCTCATGCCAAGTGCTGATGCACCATTCGTGTTATTGAAAGGATCAACAACAATGCCTACAAGATCGACTTGCCTGGAGAATATGGTTTCTTGGCAACTTTCATGTTTTGGATCTTGCGCCTTATGAGGATGATGAAGACCGCTTAGATTTGAGGAAAAATCTTCTTCAGCAAAGGAAGGATGATGCGAGATGGATGGGCTTAGGCAACAAGGGTCGTGTTGGAGTTGCCTTGCTTGTGACGACCAGGCGACAAGAAGAACTCACGCTGCTGGAGTGGTCGAATCAAACGATAGGCGAAGGGACAAAGTCTTCGGGCGAACGACACAGTCAAGCGAAGGAGGCTGAGGCGATGAGGAACCCAAGAAGCGGTTACGATCTGACGGATCAGGTCTAACAAATTGCAGCCCAAATGTCGCGCCTGCTCCACTACCTTGTCCAACTAACTTTTCAAATCTTGTCGGGAGGAAATATTATATTTTCCTTCCTTATCGTTTGATTTTATTTCCGTATCTTTTATTTTGTTTTTCTTTATTATCTTTTCTTTGGGGTGGCCTGTATAAGCAATTTGTCTTGTAACCCTTGAGGATGGATAGCTTATCTTGAATTTGAAAACCAAACCCCGGAAACTCTTTGAGACTCTTTTTTTCTTATTACTCGGTGGATTCCATGTGTAGCGAGATTATTCGAGCGTTTATTACGCCGGTGGTGCATAGCTATATCCGGTTGTCGTGTCATTCAATCCCGAGTCCAGATGTGGTGGTGCTGGGGCTATATCCGTACGAGGTCCGGGCAAGGCACGTCTATTCTTCGATCGTGGCTTAGCTTGTGTCCGAAGGTTGGCGCGTCATTATCCTTTACTTTCCAGTTTATCACCTACATCTGTCACCGTTCGCCATCTTAATCGCTTGTGTCGTCGAGCAACCAAATCATCTCACCCCGTCCCCACATCAACTGCTCAGCCAAGAAGCAAGAGGAATATTATCAGAAGACCCCTCGCTGACAACGACCTCGATCACAGGGAGAGGACAAGTGGCGCCTGTGCTGAGAAAAAAGGGCGTTAAACATCTAAGTACCTCGCTATGAAAACTGGGACATGGGGAATAATTGAATACCAGGTACGTCGACAACACACACACACTCTCCGGAGCAGCTGGCTCAGTGGCACTCTTCGGCGGCGACGGTGGAGTAGAAGTGGCACGGGACGGCCCGTGAGATGCCTTTGCCTTCAGGCGACTTCCTCGTGGAGTCGTGACAGTTGGAGATCCTTCAGTTCCATGGACTTCATTTTTAACTTCCTAATTCCCACCAAGATAGAGAGAGTTGTTACCATCATGGATTAGGAGGAAGGAGACAAGTTCCTAATGACCTACATCATACCTGAAGAATCACCTGTCACCAGGCGGCTGTTTTTTCATGGAGTTTCCGCATAGCGGAGAGAGTACCTCTGAAGAAACAAAGCTCCCCTCTCTAGCATGATCCTCCAAGCGGAAGGAAGCCTGAAGTGGGGTCCACATGTCGAACCTCGACCTACAGAAAGAGGGTGATTGGCCGCCAAATATCCCCTGATACGGGGACGGCAAGGAATAGATGATTTGATACGGGGACGGCTAGGAATAGATGATTCCTAAACCGAAAACGAATGGGGACGTCACTGAAAAGGGTGCGGAATGGAGTGACGCTCGGTATGGACGGAAAGTGTGTGGG
>JARUPW010000246.1:0-170172 GCA_029817735.1 Melastoma sanguineum
ATTGTTGCAATTTAGCTTAAATTTGGTCATTCATCACTTTTGCTTTGTATCGTAAAGTAAATGAAGCTGATGACGGAAAACAAACAAAAGGGTGAAGGATGAAAGGAATAGAAGGCAGAGGTTTAGTGCACTGCACAACGAAGCTCTTGCAGCTGCACAAGTAAAGCAAAGGACGACAGACAAAGTTCGTGCAGCTGCAACTCCAAGCTCATCAGCTGCACGACGAAAGGAAATCGACTCAAGGACGTCAGACTGGTCGTTAGCGCGAACGCCAGTCCCTTGCAGCTGCACGAGTGCGTCAGGGCAAATTGAAAAGAGCTTCAGAGAGGGCCTTGCAGCTGCAACGAATTCATCTTGCAAGCTGCGACGACATAATATGTCCGAAAATTAGATTTATTTTTTAGATTTGCTTTAGTATAAAAAGATTGATTTTAGGTTAAGGGTATCTCTTCTTTCTCCTTCCCTTCTGACTTTAGTTTGGCACCCGACGACGGCAGGACAAGGAGACGAAGACTTGATGGAGACTTCGACGATCTTTCTTTTCTCTTTGCTTTTGGTTTCGTTTTCGATGTCGAACTAAACATCTTTTTCTAGGATGATGATGAACCGACTCGTGTAGTTGGTTATCCATTTTTTTTCGAATCAATTCAAAGAAGATTTATCGTTTACTTGTGTTTCTTCTGTGTTAATGCTTACCTATCGGTTGATCGCGGTTTGTATGAATTCTTAGTCTTTAAGTGAACTCGAGAGAGACTTAGGATTAGAGAGGAAACATAACTTAGGTTAAGCCGAGAGATCAGTTTAACTAAAGAGAGTATAGAGATATACATCGTACGAGTAACGAGGAGAACAATTGAAGCTCAAGGAATTCTGATTATTGTGTATTCGCTATAGAAATATAGGTTTACGGGTGATTAGTATTTACAGTTACAGCCTCGAGAGGTGTAGCGATTGTTAGAGGATTGTGGTTAGTAACGGTAAAACGGATTGAATTGAGAAGAGAGAGTCGGATAAATCTACGAATCGATAGGAATCGGAGTCCTAGGCCTTTTATTTGAATTACAAACCTTGCTTCCATTTTCTGGCGATTTACTTTCTTTGCACCAACCTTTCATTACTCAACCTTCTTGACTAGAATTTGAACTCAATAATTGAATATTGGCAGTAGATTCTGTTTAATCAGTCCTCGTGGAACGATCTTTCTCATCACTTCTATTACTTGGCGCGACCGTATACTTGCGTTGCGTATTAGCGGAACAAGTGGTTTCGTGCTGGCGTGTGTCGAGCGAGGAGGAAGCGGGAGGGATAAGGCTGCTGTTGCTGCTCGCCTTGGGATGCCGTGAGATGGGTTGACCTCCGCAAGATTGCGAACGTCGGGGAAGCAGGTCTACACCGTCATAGTCTGAAGAACGCCGGAGAGATGGAGGGTGCCACCGTGAGGTCTTGGGGACGCCACCGTTGCTCGGGGACGCCGGAAGGGAGAGTCCTATTGGGTGCGCCGAAGACGCCGATGAAGGAAGGCCGAGGTAGGTTTCGTCAGACTGCTTGGGTTGTAGACTGAGACGGCTGTTTGTCTAGGCGCCGAGGAGAGGCTGTGCTTCTCTATTTGGTAGGGCGAAAGGTTAGCCCGCGCTGCCGTTCAGAAGGTTCACCAACCGAGCCGTCGAGGATAGGGACGGCTGGGTGACGTAGCGAGTCAAGAGGATGTCGGGGAGGGATAGACCGACTGTGGTGGACGGATCGCCGCTGGAAAGGCGTGATCGTAGGAGATTGTTTGGAGCGTCTGGTGTTCCAGGAGAGCCTGGAGGTTAGAGAAGCATCGCTGGGAAGGAGACTGTCATCATTGTGGGGTGCTGTTTGCGCCAGGTTTGCCTGTTGCCGTCATGTGAATTAGAAGTTGGAGGAGAGGCGGTTCTGCGCACAGACTTGCTAGGCCAGAGACAGGGCGAGGCTGATGAGCTGGGAAACTGATGTGGTAAACGTGGGCACCGGAGTTGATCGTTGGGGTTTGTCTGAACTGCACAAGAAAAGGAACGACATCAAAGCAAAAAGGGACTTCCCGTGACGCTCATGTGGTCACGGAAAGTTTGGACGCTTATCAAAATAGAGGCTAATGTTGAGGGTATAGACGGGCGTGGGAGACAATTGCAGCTCCCTTATTTATGTAGAATCGCTCTCGCTCATGCTGGTCTTCCATCTTCGGCATTCGACGACTTCAAGGCCTCGACGATGTAGATTTGGGTTGATAGAGAGGGGTTTCCATGTCTTTGGCATGGGCCTACCTTGGCTGGAGAATGGCGAGAACACAGCAGGGAGGATCAAGGACTCACGTTTATCTGGTCAAGTGGTTCAATTTTCTGAAGGTGAGTGATACGTTTTCTCTGTTGTGTCTGTCTGTGTGTGTCTCTTGATTTATAGCAGCTAAAAATCAGTCAAGGGAATCATTTATTGGGCTAATTATTAGTACGTAGGTTACAAAACTCTTCTTCTTCCTGCGCAGGAAAACGCTTCCTTGACTTTTGTCATCAAGTCGGCAGTTTTGAGATAGTCGGCCTTGAATTTGGGAATTTGGAGTATTTACAACTCCCCTTAGACAGCCTTGCCCCCGTCCTTTCTTCGGCCTCCTCCCTATGCCTCTTGTTATAATCTAATTTTTTTTCTTTTCTAAAAAATCATCTAAAATTAATAAAAATCATCTAAAATCAATAAATCATCCAAAATCACTAAAATCCGACAAAAATCATAAAAAAATCTAATTAAAAATAATAATACCTATTCCCTATAGATAGCTAGACCCGAGACACTCAGATACAAGTGCTGAAAGAAGAAACAGAAAAAAAAGGCTTTGTCGTCAAAGTGGTTTCGGTTTGCTCCCAGCGATCGATTTGATTCTCCAATCTAATGCGATCGATTCCAGGTAAATTCATTCATTCGCTCTTGTTTCAATTGTTTGGTCGATTCGTCTACTTTGGAATTTTTTTTTTACCAGCACAAAAGGTCATCATCACATGCTGCAGACTCGAGGATTTTGGTCTCTCACAGTCCGGAGAAGACCTGAAGTCGGGGGCGGGGGGGAGATGATGGGCATGATGACCGAGCCATACAAACTAACTCGCCGTTGTGAATGGGCTGCAAGTCTTATTCTGTTTGGCCTTCCAAGGAAAATGGCACCGTGAGTGGAAAGATTTGCACAGACATCTTACAGAGAAAGAGATGGAGAGAGATGGCAGAGAAGGCCCTTGGTGTACCGCTGCCCATCACACGCCCAGAAAAACCAGACAGCATCCCCAGGTTTGATAAAGGCTGTACATGGGTTGATTTCACCATCCTATCTATTTCATCTGCATAGGGGAGTTGGGGTTAGTGAAGGGTTTTCGGACAAGGAGTGATGGCGACGTTCTTCCACGGTCAGAATTCCGACATACCGGCCACCGACGGGCTCCAAAACCTCGTCCTGATGAACCCCGCCTACGTCCAGTACACCTCCGCTGCCACGGCAAATGCGCCGCAGGCTGCTGTAGCTGCAGCGGCGGTGAACAACCTATTCTTCTTGGACCCGGCGATTGTCCCTGCTTCGGCACTCCCCCACGCGCCGCCGGCCCCACCTGCTCAGGCCACGACCACCCAGCAGTTCGTCGGCATGCCCTTGCATGGTGCTGCGTCCTCACAACATCGTCAGGATCGTCCCAATAGCAGCATCAACAGCGGCAGTAACAGCAGCAGCAACAGCAGCAATATCACAGCCCCGGAAGACACGAGATCTAAGAAGGGACGGGGGCCAGCCGATTTGTGAACGACAGAGGGGACAGCCGATATGGCCAGGGGCATCGAGGCTGATCAGCGCGAGGATTATGGCGACAACCACGATAGGATCATCATCGTCGATGCGTTCAAGGACAGGGACGTGCCCCCATGGAAGGACCAGATCACTGTCCGGGCGATGCTCACAGGCCTCATACTCAGCATCGTCTTCAACTTCATCGTCTGCAAGTTCAACCTCACCCTCCTTGACCACCTCATCGCCGAACCCAGCCTCAACCTCGTCGGTTGCTGTAACGAGCTCAATGCCGGGTATGCCGCCGACGGCTATGCTCGCTCCCACGGCGTCGGCGCCTGCGTTCGGCGATCCCGGCACTCAAGAAACTTGGGGATGGGCCACTGCACACGCCATGCTTCTGAAGTCTCACCATGAGAAGCTACAGGCGGCGATGCAAGGCCTGAGGTCAATGACCACTCTTACGGGAGGAGCTTATCCCCTGCCTTCTCTCTATCCTAGCAGTGCTCCTGCTTCAGGAAAGGTTAAATAAAGAAAGAGGGCTTTTTATGCGATGGGAAGAATGAGCATGCCTTTTCATTCCATCAGCAGCCAATCAGATCCTTGTTCGGGTATTTCAAACCAAAGCTGTACGAGGTGCTCGCAACTTGCAAGCTGTACGAGATGTGAAAGGCATGACATAAGAGTGTCACTCTGACGTGGAGATAACTCTGGGACGACAGTAGGAACATAGGACTACGAGATATTCCTGATGCGTCGTGCACACATGACAGCAACGGTATCCATCTAGACAAGTTCGACACCAACAGAAGCTTTCGAGATTCTGTATTATTAAGACAGTTGGTGACCTTGTCATCAAGTGACAAAGGTCAAAGGGAGTTGATTGATCACTCCAGCAACTTTGGTCTAGGACTGGAGAGGCTTCTCCAGATCCTTGAGGCTGGTTGGACGGAAACAGGCAGCGTCCTCCAGCACTGATCTCTCGCCAGCATTCACAGGATTGGTTTCAAGGGTGGTTGTCTTGTGGCCTGAGGCTGGCCCAAATACCCAGTCTGAAGGTGCGGCGCCCAATACTTGTCGGATTCTGGTTGGATCACTTCATCAGGGACCACTGTAGGGCGGATGTGATCGTCTGGATTCTTGTCATACACAGAAGCAATGCCTCCTTCAGGTTGGCTGATGCACGCACCCAATCCTTGATCTTAGCGCTCCCTGCCATGCCTCTCTCCAGTCCCACGGCTTCCACCAGGATAGGAGAAACGACACCGTACGGGGATATGCAATTGACCCTGATACCATGCTGACCCAGTTCGATGCATAGATTCTTCGTCCACCCCATGATTGCGTTCTTTGATTCCAAATACCCATGCGGCACTAGACTGAACGTCACGGGCGCAACGCTCGAGCATTTGCAGGTTGCTACGGATGGCTGGGTGTTGTCAAACAAAGACAGCAACCTAGTATTTATGAATGTCAGGTCCTGCAGAACTATGGTTGTGATTATAAAGGTGGATGGAGTGGCCGATGTATCATAATGAAATATTCGAGCTCGTCCAGCTGGTCTCGTCAATGGTTCATGGTTCGATGGATTGCACTGTATAGAACCTTGGAGAGGCCGCGAGGATGTATCCTCGTTTTTGTTTTTAGGCAACTGCTTCCCTACTTCGAGAAGGGCATTGGAACCTCCGCGGTGCACAATGGGGGGAACAACATTCCTGAGGGGACTCCCGCGCTGCAAGCGAGTCTGACGGTCACTGGCGTGGATGAAGTTCCCTGGATCCCCATGAAGATGATGTCGCTTAACTTCATCCGGGAAGGGACCTGAAATCGAAATTTGAAATTCTCGGCATTAGAATGAATCGATGCGATTGGAAGCCGTGCTGCTGATGGACGCCGGCCAGACTGCTTGCCTTGGAACTTCCCCAGGCTTCCTATGCTGATCCCGTGGCCAGGGCCGCACGTCACGCCAGAGACATACACCTGCTGGCTCCCATCTCCAAAGGAGATGCAGTCATCCCCAATCTTTATGTCAATATCCTTGATGAGCTCGATGTGGAACAGCTTACTGTTTAGGGAAGCGATATCCTTGACGATTCCATTCGTGATGGAAGAGAACTCCAGATTCTTAACCTATTCGGACAACTTTTCTCCGACGACAACAATGCTTGGATCATAGAAGCGTCCCCTGAAGCTGGACGTTCACGGAGGGGGCCTTGCACGGGCCCTGAAAGTTCAGCGGGCCGACCAAGTAATTCCCAGGGGGGATCGGGAATGTGGTGACAGTACCGGCATCGGAAGTGCACGCATCATTCCACTGCTATCGTCCGACCTTCCATTGGCCCTGGCCCCGTAATGCCTGACGTCGAAGTTGGCGCCTCGAATCCCGGACTCTATGCTCAACCCCTTTTATCAAGCATTCCCCGGTCAGCTCCCCTCCATTTCCTCATATTTGATCTTGGGTCTGATGTCAATTTCCTGTTTCAACGTTTTATTTAGCATTTTTTATAATGGTCCTCAAAGCTTGGTTGTGTAGTTCGTGACACACCTTGGTAAAATGCACCCCGTATCAATTTCATTTTAATGCTTTTATAATGATGCTGGCAATGTGTTTCCACATAGTAAAATACGATGCATTGATGAGATCTTATTGTTTAATTCGTTTCATGGTTGTAAATTATTAATCCACGTGCCTATTCGAACATGATGCACACGATTAATGATTTATTGATAATGCAATTTTATTAAAAATTACATTCCTTTGGAGTCTTAGATTATTGGCATTCCTTGAACAATTTACTTCGTTGTTTTGATTTTTATGCAGATATTATGGGAGCGTGCCTTGCGGACAACGAAGGGACGCACCCCATTCAACGCGTTCAAGGATCAACGGAGGATATATATATTCGAGGGATTATTTGGATTCTCAAAGATCAAGACCCTCAGAAGACGGCTTCGCACTCACCAACGTTACGACATCAGCGGCTCGCTAGGTTCACTGTCAATCTATTTTAAAACAGCACCGTGAGGTATAAACGCTAACGGGAGCGTTCTATATAGAGTGGGAAATGGTATAAACACCCGGTTCTCCCTTGAATTTATCTTCGGCATAGAAACTGTTAAGGGCATTAATTAATCTATGCTGCTTGTGTTTTGCCCGAAATAAACTTTTAAGAAATATTTTCTAAAAATGATTCACGTAGACATTTTAAGTATTATTAAGCTCGAGAATTTTTTTTATATATCAAAAAACTTCTTTTCTAAAACCGAGCTTAAATAAATTCGAACATTAGAAACACACGATAAACGCCTCTTTTCTTTCTGATGCATGCGATTTAGTAATCTCTAATTTCCGAACCTTAACGAATCTCTATAGTTTTTCTAACTTGAACTTAAAATAAGTTAGTGGCGACTCCGATATTTTCAAAATCCGAAGCCTTATCGTCAAGGGAGAATATTCATTTTAAATGGAACCGGAAACGGGATCCACCCACGACACCTCTCCGAAGGGATGTAGAAAGGGGGGTGTCTGAAGGTGAGGAGATGTTGGGAGCCGAATCCCCTCCCCGTCTCTCATCTTATCCTCTCCACTTTTCCTTTTCTTTCTCATTTTTATTACACACGATTTACCGTGGCCACATGAGGGGATCATTTCCCGGAATATCCCTTTGTAAATATCTAGCCATTATTCACGACGAGACTATTATCTTATGCCCTTCATGTCTTGAGCCTTCCTTCAACCGGATCCCTTATCAAATCCATCCCCTTGGCCTTTCCTTAATTTCTCCTATAACGTTATATTTCAACCTGTCCCTTTGGCCCGGTCCGCCTTTCTTACAACGTTCCCCCTACTCACGTTCCCCCTTTCGGTACCTTCATTCTCCTTCCATATCATTCCAACCGCTTGGCGTCATCGTCTCACCAGGGTTATTAATTCCACCGCCTCATCATTCCATTCCATACCTTGGCCATTTAGTGTGCGCCTTTCTTCCATTCAATGCTACTAATAACCGTCTCGCCCTCTTGTTTTTCCATGGTCCTTTAACACCCCAATGTGGCCTCGGCATTCCACTCATACCCTTCCGTCATTCCTTAGGTCGTCCTTGTTGCCCCTTCCAATGTTTCCTTCCTCAATTTAACCGAGCTCTCTCTCTCTCCCTCTCTCTCTTTACGGTTTGGCCCTTAAGCGACTTCTTCCGCCCCCAGTTTCATCCATATCGATCCCTCGAACTTCGGATCCACCGTGCCCCACAGTCCTTTTTAACCCTCCTAGCTCTCCTTCCAAGCCATTCTAAACTCTACCCCTTATTTATAGGAAATCGCAAAAACTCTTTTCCATATTCATTCAACCCATCTTTTCCATATTCATTTAGCCCATCTTTCAACTTAAAGCATGGCTAATCACCTTCTGTATTTTTTTGAACTCGTTGCAAGTGACGTGGGAACGTGAAACCGAGCCCCGGCGGAGTAAGATAACCTTGGCTAGAATGCATGGGAGGTATTCGATGGGCCATAACTTTTCCGTCCAGTGTCGGATCGACGCGAAATCATGTGGTATCTCTTCCTTGCTTGACTACACAACTTTTCTAATTATTTTCGGTAATTTGGAGTCTCATAAACTGAGAACCATGCTTGGGAGTGGGGGAGAACCTTTGGGTTTTGCAACATGACAGTCCAAAAGGGGGTAATTTTTTAAGGGGTTATGCACGTCGGCTGACCCCGACTTTTGCATTTCAAACGATCTCGAATGGGTGATGGTCTTGAGAAAATTTTTGCTTTCTTTTTATGACGATCGAGGACCGAGATAGGACCCCAGAAGCTAAGGGCATGCATGCAGTTTGCGGCTAGCCTACATACTGCAGTCTCGCTTCCGAGGGGATCTTGAGATATCCAACCGTTGGATTGTCTCCAAAATTTTAGATTAAAAATAGACTGAAAGACGGTTGGATAGATGTGCATTTCGATTGTTGATTTTTTTTATGGACTCGGACACGGACCGATGAATAGAACACATGCAGAGCTGGATTTGTTATACATTGCAGTCCCGTTCTTGATGAGATGTCGATTGATCTTATCAGTAGATCGCCATCAAACTTAAATGACATGTTCTTCATTTGTATGCGATCATTTGGACATATTGTGTGCATTTTCATCTTATGCGCACATAACGTTTTCAATTTTTTTTTGAGGTCTTAATTCACAGAAAATAGATAAGTTTGCGTTAATGTTCGACTTGGTGCTTCCATAAGTCGAGATCCCATCATTGGATCTTTGTGTTTCGACAAACATATTTTCCACTAATGTATTCACTTAATGAATGCTTATATTTTCATTCTTTTAATAGCATAACCCATTTTTTCGTTTTCGTTGCATGAACATTCAATATCTCGAAGACGGAGATCAAGACTGGAGTGGCGCGGGGAAACCCGCAGTGGAAGTCTTCTAAAGCAGACCCAACCGAGGAGCCTAGTCGATGAAATACCATCCCTACAGGCCTTAGGTACACGAGGAAAGGTGCGGGACTCTCGGTCGTTCTTTTATCCACCTGTAACGGGTCGTGGGCCCAAGTGCATAGGCCAACTGTCACCATCACTCCCAGCTTACTTTCATCTAAATACTTGTTGTGCTTGTGATCATCTCACATGAGTCCAAGTCCAACGCCTGGATCGGGCCTAATGCCCGTAGCTCAATGACATGAGTTTGGGCCTAAAGCTAAGATCGAGTCCAACGCCCGTTAAACATTGAAATGACTCCGGTTTGACGCTCGATCGGATCCAACACCCGTAACCAGAGACATGTTTTGGAGCAAACGCCACCGCATGTGAGTGTCAAAAGCTAGTAAAAAGGAATTCCCAAACCAACTGTTTTTTCGACTTAAACAATTTTACAAAAATAAGTCTGTGGTGATTCCGTAATAACTTACCTAGTAGCAATGAGACGATCGGCGAGAGCTCGGGCAGGCCCCATTCGGAATCGAGGGAGGATGCACCCCGGTCTCCTTCGTAGCGCATGACGCTCGTGTAGAGGCGCTGGCCGGATGGGCCTGGGGAGCAATTCATCCCTTGTGCTAGACCGGGGGCGCACGTACATCCCGGATGGTGACTGCCCTAAGGACTCCTCATGTGGATTCCTACCAAAAGCTCTTACATTCAATCAACAAGCACAGAGGAGAACGACTGGTTTGTGCATGAGCTGGCTTGTTTCTATGCCATCTGTTTGCTTTTATATGTCTCTGATTACCGCTTATTAGGCATGTCTAGGTGTGCCCGAACTCGGGGTTAGGATCTTTAGGGGGTCACTGTGATGCCTAACTGTATTGCTCTTTGCGGTATGGTCTTGGGTCGGGCCCCCTCCCTTTGTCCGAGGGAAGCTTCCAAACCTTCATCCGAGCATCTAGAATTGCTTGTCACTGTAGGTACCCGACACCGCACGTGCATTTGCTTGTTACTAAGTGCCTGTTACATTTGTAGGGACATGTGTCAGATATACCTTGTTTACGATAAAATTATAAAACTAACTTTGTATATTTTGCAGAGATTCGGGTTGATTATGAAGGGCTCTAAGAATCCTTTTTTTTTATCCCTACTTCTTTACTACTTAACCACATGAGTTTCTGCCTGATTGCAGTAGTTACATCAATTACAATAACCGTTTCAGTGCATTACTACACGCCTTTCATGATCGCATTCCCTTAATGCATGATGCTCCATCATGTATCAATCACACTATCATAACATGCTAATTCAAACCTTCTCTCTGCTTTCTTTCACAGGTTTTAAATCTCCAAGATGACTCGTCGAAGAAGACTGATGACAAGAACAAGATAACAAATCTACGATGACACGAGAACCAATGATCCATTGATGGCTACCAAGGCCCGAAGTTGAACATCCAAAGAAATAAAGACTAAATCTACAACAACATGAAAACTCCAAGTAGGTTACATCTCACCGGTCAACCGCAGTCAGCATCGGAGTTAATGATAAGCCCATATTCATAGACATGCTAAGATCATACGCCGGGAACATTACGCCCCTACTAATCCGACAACCGCTCTAGATAAACAGAAGTGGATCCCAATACATAGTCACTACAATTTTTGCCACCTAAGGACAAACCAGAAAAGGGGCAATCATCCAACCTACGTCTAAAACACTGATCCTTGATATCAACAATCTAGATGAGTTACAAAGGGCGGATCCTCTGACCTACGTCTCACCGTCGTCCTTCTTCACCACGCCAACAATATAATCCAGCATGACAGGAAACCTTGACCTTCATGATTAGCAATAAGAGCATCAAAATCATTCAACATGCAAGGTCATGTCAACTAAGGAGATCGATGGCCTCATGCGCCGCACCAACTACATTAGGGGGTTCATCTTCAACATGCAAACCACTATTCAAATATTGAGGAAGGACGACAAGTTTGAATTGAAATGAGTATTATCCACTCGCCTTCGAAACTGCAAGTCATTCATAATGGAGCAATCGGTATTCAAACCGCAAACACTGGGGCATCCATTCCATTTTATCTCACAGTACGAGATGAATCGTCTAGAGCAATTCTTGGAAAACAACTTCCCGACGCTAGGGAATATGTAGCCTGTCGAAGAATGGTGGCATCTCGACTGGGGCAACTCCTTTCGAACATGTATACAACACTAAACCGATCATTCCGGAAAAATTCTGCCACCGAATCTCAGGACCTCATCCCAAAGAGAAGAGGACAAGGTCAATCACCACCTTATTGATGTGGAACAACCGCCTCGGCCCACCACGTAAACAACCAATCAATCACATCAGTCCACCGCATGAGAGGCCAGGCGCCCACCCAAGCCCACCATAAAGAACTATCAACTATTAACGGAGAAAAGTGTCATAAGCAATCGACTTAGATGCTCTTCGACATTACAATCACATGAAAGGGAGTATTCATTCCCGACCAAGTACATTCCCTGCAAAAATAAGTTACATGAGTTTACCTGTTTTTGTCCTGCGTTCGTCTTATAGGTACATGAATATCCTAAATGGACAACGAAGGCGATGACGATAGGGTGGAAAAGTTTCAAAACAAAGATTTAAAATAGCATTCGTTGTCAAAACAAAGACTTGCATGAAGGGAGTATTCGTTCCAAGATTAATACTTTCTCTATAAAGAACAAGTTACATGAGTTTAGTTGTTCCTTCGTACTTGTCTTATAGGTACATGAGCGTCCTAGGCAGATAATTAAGGTAAACACTAACGTTTTGAGCCAAGGCATTGAAACGACCTTCCCTGGCAAACTTCTTTCGTTCCCTATAACAGGGGCAAGAACATTGACAATCAAACTGGGGCATCGAGATGACCTTCATTGACGAACTTCCTCCGATCTTTAGAACCAGGGCAAATAACAACTCCCAAAGCCCCAAAACAGTCTCAAGCCAAAGCTCTGAAACAACCTTCATTTCCAAAACAATGAATCATATAAAAGGGAGTATTTGTTCATTTATCAATACTTTATACAAAAACAAGTCCCATGAGCTCATTTGTCTTTATTCTTATCACGTGCAGGTATAACAACATCATGATAGTCAAAGTTTCGAAACAGTCTCGAGTCAGAGCTTCAAAATAAACTTCATCAACGACATTCTTCATAGCCCCAAATAGTCTACTGAAAAAACACATTGACATCGCACATGAAAAGGGAAAAATCACACAATCAAACTCTTTTCATTTAGTGAAATAACTAATTTTTTTCACACAACCACCTCGCTTACGTCTTTCGTCAAGTGGGCAGGTACAAGAGCTCCTAACACGAATGGAACAAAAGTCCTATGACAAAGGCAACGGGGGTAGAGTGGTAAACCATCAAGCCAAAATCCTGTAGCAGTTTCGTTAATCCTTCAATTCCATCGGACGAAGACAGACTAACGAAACCACATAAAAAGGAAGCAACAATACTCTACTTCATCTTTCTTATAAACGAATTATATGATTGAATTTCATTTCTACTCTCACAGAAAGCGAGTCGCACGAACTCACATATTTTCTTGTTAGTTGTTTGATAGGTACATGAGCAACCTTATACAATAGACACATGGTCGGAGTAGCATTTTGTCAATCCTTCGATTCCGGCGGATGAAGACGCAACAATGAGATCATATCAAAGGGAAGTACAAAAAATTCTACTTCACCTTTTCTACAAACGAAATTACATGATCATATTTCGTTTCTATTTTAAATGAAACAAGTCGCACGAACTCACTTGTTTTCTCGCCATCTGTTTGATAGGTACATCAGCAACCTTATACAACGAACATAAAGCAAGAGTAGCAACTTCGTCAATCCTTCGATTCCCATGGAAGAAGAGGCAATGACGCAATCACATGAAAGGAAAGTACCACAACTCTACTTCACTTTATAAACGAAATTACATGAGCAAATTTCATTTCTACTCTAAAAGAAAGCGAGTCGCACGAACTGACTTGTTTTCTTGCAACCTGTTTGATAGGTACACAAATAACCTTACACAATGGACACAAGGCAAGAGCAACATCTCGTCAATCCTCTGATTCCATTGGACAAAGACGCACTGACGAAGCGATATGAATGGGAGTATTAATTCACTTTTAATACTTTTTATACAGAACAAGTTACATAAGCTTACTTATTTTTTCCCTTTTGGCGTTTGTAGGTTTATGAAGACCTTGCATTACGAACAAGGGCGCGGGCGGTCGGGTGGAAATTTCGAATTAAGATTCAAGATTGCATTTGCTATCACCAAGGATGATTACATTAATTTAATTCTAATACTTTCTATATGGACCAAATTACAAGTGCTTCCTTGTTTTTCTCCCTTTGGCGAGTGCAGTACATGAACATCCTTGTGTTACGAACAAAGGCGCGCGTTGTCAAGTGAAAATTTCGACTCAAGATTCGAGATTGCTTTGTTATAACCAAGGATAGTTACATTAATTCCATTTTATTACTTTCTCTACAAAACAAGTTACATGAGCTTACTTGTTTTTCACCCTTTGGAGAGTGTAAGTACATGAACGCCCTACATTACGGATAAAGGCGCAGACGGTCTGGTGGAAAATTGTCAACCAAAGCTTCGGAGTTGCCTTTGTTGTCGCCAAGGATAACCACATGAAAGGGAGTTTTCCTTTACATTATTCTCTAACAAATTTTCTTATCATTCCCCCAGCAAGAGTCATGCTTCTCACTTCCCCAAGTCTGAATCAGTTACAAGAATAGATCGCATTCCCCAACACAAGTTGAATATACAAGCATATTCTTCCCAGCGGCAATCGAGATGGACATCCTCGTATCAACTCCCCAGCGAGCCACCCAAATTTATTATTATTCCCCCAAGCAATAGTCGAAGTACATGAGCTAACTTTGTTCTCGTCCATGTGTAGGTACATAAGCATCCACAAATACAATACAATACAAACTCCTAGAAAACGACAGAGTTTTTTCAAGCGCAACCTCGAAGAACATTACCTGGGGCACGAAAGTACAAGATCTTTCCCCATAGAGTTTGCACAAGAGCACTTCCTCCATATAAAATCTCCAAAGAGGTTTGCTTACCCAAAGGTATTCATTTCTTAAACATTCGTGTGATCATTTCCATCCCCATGAGATTTTTCAGCATTAAGAAAATGCTTATGGGCGAGAAGCGGAGAANCTCGGTCGTCCTTTTATCCACCTGTAACGGGTCGTGGGCCCAAGTGCATAGGCCAACTGTCACCATCACTCCCAGCTTACTTTCATCTAAATACTTGTTGTGCTTGTGATCATCTCACATGAGTCCAAGTCCAACGCCTGGATCGGGCCTAATGCCCGTAGCTCAATGACATGAGTTTGGGCCTAAAGCTAAGATCGAGTCCAACGCCCGTTAAACATTGAAATGACTCCAGTTTGACGCTCGATCGGATCCAACACCCGTAACCAGAGACATGTTTTGGAGCAAACGCCACCGCATGTGAGTGTCAAAAGCTAGTAAAAAGGAATTCCCAAACCAACTGTTTTTTCGACTTAAACAATTTTACAAAAATAAGTCTGTGGTGATTCCGTAATAACTTACCTAGTAGCAATGAGACGATCGGCGAGAGCTCGGGCAGGCCCCATTCGGAATCGAGGGAGGATGCACCCCGGTCTCCTTCGTAGCGCATGACGCTCGTGTAGAGGCGCTGGCCGGATGGGCCTGGGGAGCAATTCATCCCTTGTGCTAGACCGGGGGCGCACGTACATCCCGGATGGTGACTGCCCTAAGGACTCCTCATGTGGATTCCTACCAAAAGCTCTTACATTCAATCAACAAGCACAGAGGAGAACGACTGGTTTGTGCATGAGCTGGCTTGTTTCTATGCCATCTGTTTGCTTTTATATGTCTCTGATTACCGCTTATTAGGCATGTCTAGGTGTGCCCGAACTCGGGGTTAGGATCTTTAGGGGGTCACTGTGATGCCTAACTGTATTGCTCTTTGCGGTATGGTCTTGGGTCGGGCCCCCTCCCTTTGTCCGAGGGAAGCTTCCAAACCTTCATCCGAGCATCTAGAATTGCTTGTCACTGTAGGTACCCGACACCGCACGTGCATTTGCTTGTTACTAAGTGCCTGTTACATTTGTAGGGACATGTGTCAGATATACCTTGTCTACGATAAAATTATAAAACTAACTTTGTATATTTTGCAGAGATTCGGGTTGATTATGAAGGGCTCTAAGAATCCTTTTTTTTTATCCCTACTTCTTTACTACTTAACCACATGAGTTTCTGCCTGATTGCAGTAGTTACATCAATTACAATAACCGTTTCAGTGCATTACTACACGCCTTTCATGATCGCATTCCCTTAATGCATGATGCTCCATCATGTATCAATCACACTATCATAACATGCTAATTCAAACCTTCTCTCTGCTTTCTTTCACAGGTTTTAAATCTCCAAGATGACTCGTCGAAGAAGACTGATGACAAGAACAAGATAACAAATCTACGATGACACGAGAACCAATGATCCATTGATGGCTACCAAGGCCCGAAGTTGAACATCCAAAGAAATAAAGACTAAATCTACAACAACATGAAAACTCCAAGTAGGTTACATCTCACCGGTCAACCGCAGTCAGCATCGGAGTTAATGATAAGCCCATATTCATAGACATGCTAAGATCATACGCCGGGAACATTACGCCCCTACTAATCCGACAACCGCTCTAGATAAACAGAAGTGGATCCCAATACATAGTCACTACAATTTTTGCCACCTAAGGACAAACCAGAAAAGGGGCAATCATCCAACCTACGTCTAAAACACTGATCCTTGATATCAACAATCTAGATGAGTTACAAAGGGCGGATCCTCTGACCTACGTCTCACCGTCGTCCTTCTTCACCACGCCAACAATATAATCCAGCATGACAGGAAACCTTGACCTTCATGATTAGCAATAAGAGCATCAAAATCATTCAACATGCAAGGTCATGTCAACTAAGGAGATCGATGGCCTCATGCGCCGCACCAACTACATTAGGGGGTTCATCTTCAACATGCAAACCACTATTCAAATATTGAGGAAGGACGACAAGTTTGAATTGAAATGAGTATTATCCACTCGCCTTCGAAACTGCAAGTCATTCATAATGGAGCAATCGGTATTCAAACCGCAAACACTGGGGCATCCATTCCATTTTATCTCACAGTACGAGATGAATCGTCTAGAGCAATTCTTGGAAAACAACTTCCCGACGCTAGGGAATATGTAGCCTGTCGAAGAATGGTGGCATCTCGACTGGGGCAACTCCTTTCGAACATGTATACAACACTAAACCGATCATTCCGGAAAAATTCTGCCACCGAATCTCAGGACCTCATCCCAAAGAGAAGAGGACAAGGTCAATCACCACCTTATTGATGTGGAACAACCGCCTCGGCCCACCACGTAAACAACCAATCAATCACATCAGTCCACCGCATGAGAGGCCAGGCGCCCACCCAAGCCCACCATAAAGAACTATCAACTATTAACGGAGAAAAGTGTCATAAGCAATCGACTTAGATGCTCTTCGACATTACAATCACATGAAAGGGAGTATTCATTCCCGACCAAGTACATTCCCTGCAAAAATAAGTTACATGAGTTTACCTGTTTTTGTCCTGCGTTCGTCTTATAGGTACATGAATATCCTAAATGGACAACGAAGGCGATGACGATAGGGTGGAAAAGTTTCAAAACAAAGATTTAAAATAGCATTCGTTGTCAAAACAAAGACTTGCATGAAGGGAGTATTCGTTCCAAGATTAATACTTTCTCTATAAAGAACAAGTTACATGAGTTTAGTTGTTCCTTCGTACTTGTCTTATAGGTACATGAGCGTCCTAGGCAGATAATTAAGGTAAACACTAACGTTTTGAGCCAAGGCATTGAAACGACCTTCCCTGGCAAACTTCTTTCGTTCCCTATAACAGGGGCAAGAACATTGACAATCAAACTGGGGCATCGAGATGACCTTCATTGACGAACTTCCTCCGATCTTTAGAACCAGGGCAAATAACAACTCCCAAAGCCCCAAAACAGTCTCAAGCCAAAGCTCTGAAACAACCTTCATTTCCAAAACAATGAATCATATAAAAGGGAGTATTTGTTCATTTATCAATACTTTATACAAAAACAAGTCCCATGAGCTCATTTGTCTTTATTCTTATCACGTGCAGGTACAACAACATCATGATAGTCAAAGTTTCGAAACACTCTTGAGTCAGAGCTTCAAAATAAACTTCATCAACGACATTCTTCATATCCCCAAATAGTCAACTGAAAAAACACATTGACATCGGACATGAAAAGGGAGAAATCACACAATCAAACTCTTTTCATTTAGTGAAATAACTAATTTTTTTCACACAACCACCTCGCTTACGTCTTTCGTCAAGTGGGCAGGTACAAGAGCTCCTAACACGAATGGAACAAAAGTCCTATGACAAAGGCAACGGGGGTAGAGTGGTAAACCATCAAGCCAAAATCCTGTAGCAGTTTCGTTAATCCTTCAATTCCATCGGACGAAGACAGACTAACGAAACCACATAAAAAGGAAGCAACAGTACTCTACTTCATCTTTCTTATGAACGAATTATATGATTGAATTTCATTTCTACTCTCACAGAAAGCGAGTCGCACAAACTCACATATTTTCTTGTCAGTTGTTTGATAGGTACATGAGCAACCTTATACAATAGACACATGGTCGGAGTAGCATTTTGTCAATCCTTCGATTCCGGCGGATGAAGACGCAACAATGAGATCATATCAAAGGGAAGTACAAAAAATTCTACTTCACCTTTTCTACAAACGAAATTACATGATCATATTTCGTTTCTATTTTAAATGAAACAAGTCGCACGAACTCACTTGTTTTCTCGCCATCTGTTTGATAGGTACATCAGCAACCTTATACAACGAACATAAAGCAAGAGTAGCAACTTCGTCAATCCTTCGATTCCCATGGAAGAAGAGGCAATGACGCAATCACATGAAAGGAAAGTACCACAACTCTACTTCACTTTATAAACGAAATTACATGAGCAAATTTCATTTCTACTCTAAAAGAAAGCGAGTCGCACGAACTGACTTGTTTTCTTGCAACCTGTTTGATAGGTACACAAATAACCTTACACAATGGACACAAGGCAAGAGCAACATCTCGTCAATCCTCTGATTCCATTGGACAAAGACGCACTGACGAAGCGATATGAACGGGAGTATTAATTCACTTTTAATACTTTTTATACAGAACAAGTTACATAAGCTTACTTATTTTTTCCCTTTTGGCGTTTGTAGGTTTATGAAGACCTTGCATTACGAACAAGGGCGCGGGCGGTCGGGTGGAAATTTCGAATTAAGATTCAAGATTGCATTTGCTATCACCAAGGATGATTACATTAATTTAATTCTAATACTTTCTATATGGACCAAATTACAAGTGCTTCCTTGTTTTTCTCCCTTTGGCGAGTGCAGTACATGAACATCCTTGTGTTACGAACAAAGGCGCGCGTTGTCAAGTGAAAATTTCGACTCAAGATTCGAGATTGCTTTGTTATAACCAAGGATAGTTACATTAATTCCATTTTATTACTTTCTCTACAAAACAAGTTACATGAGCTTACTTGTTTTTCACCCTTTGGAGAGTGTAAGTACATGAACGCCCTACATTACGGATAAAGGCGCAGACGGTCTGGTGGAAAATTGTCAACCAAAGCTTCGGAGTTGCCTTTGTTGTCGCCAAGGATAACCACATGAAAGGGAGTTTTCCTTTACATTATTCTCTAACAAATTTTCTTATCATTCCCCCAGCAAGAGTCATGCTTCTCACTTCCCCAAGTCTGAATCAGTTACAAGAATAGATCGCATTCCCCAACACAAGTTGAATATACAAGCATATTCTTCCCAGCGGCAATCGAGATGGACATCCTCGTATCAACTCCCCAGCGAGCCACCCAAATTTATTATTATTCCCCCAAGCAATAGTCGAAGTACATGAGCTAACTTTGTTCTCGTCCATGTGTAGGTACATAAGCATCCACAAATACAATACAATACAAACTCCTAGAAAACGACAGAGTTTTTTCAAGCGCAACCTCGAAGAACATTACCTGGGGCACGAAAGTACAAGATCTTTCCCCATAGAGTTTGCACAAGAGCACTTCCTCCATATAAAATCTCCAAAGAGGTTTGCTTACCCAAAGGTATTCATTTCTTAAACATTCGTGTGATCATTTCCATCCCCATGAGATTTTTCAGCATTAAGAAAATGCTTATGGGCGAGAAGCGGAGAACGCAAACCTACTCCCAAACACTTACCCCAGAGAGACGAGTGTAAATACCGAGAGGATTCACACACACAAGCATCTGGTTGGATAAAGAATCCTTTAACAAAAGATGCTTAGACTGGGATGAGATTCAGCGTTTATTCTCTACCCCAAACACATAACATTAACCATTGCTAGCCCTTCCTAGCCAAAGTCGAAACTTCTATATGCACTACTCCCTCTGAGTCTAAGGACCGCCTCACACTGAGGTAAATGGAGATCATGTAGCAAGAAACCGGAAGCAACGAACCACTGAGGTGACACTTCTTCAAGGTTCAAGTAAAGAGGCACCACCAACGGATATGCACGCCAGTTATGTTGCTCCCAAGGACACAACGTCTTCAAACAATTTCACGAGGAGTCCAAAACAACTCCCACAAAAACAATGAAAGAAAGAAAATGGAGGCAAATACCTATAAATAGTAAAGAAAATGAAAAACCAAAGTCTTCAAAATGAAAGCGCGAGACAAAGACAAAAGAGCAAAGCAAAGTACCAGGGCCGACATCGACGGTCACAAGAGCAAAGGTGCTGTGAAAGGATCTACAATTTCGTATTTAATGAAAATGTAGTAATTTTAATAATACACGAAATAACAGTGACAATGCGTTTACAAAGTGGATTGTACAACTACTTTCTTTTTTATAACGAGTATGACTAAGATGCAAGATTTGACACTTGGAAAATCTTGACAAAACCTGTCGAAATATACTCAAAGGGGTTAGTCGAAAAACTAAGCACGACCCTCTAAGGAAACAACAAGCAACCAGAAGCAATTCATTCATGTATCTTGCAATTGAGACATTAACCCGCGATTTCGTGTTAGAAATCCATCTTGAAGCCAACTTAGCCATCCTCTTTAGCACCCAAATCTACACTAATTCAGCGCACAAAAGCAATCTTATTGGCCTTTTGCTTTGGATTAATCCACTCGGATCAATCGACGACTTGGATCCTCCCACCTGAGCATGTTCAGCCATAAATCCTCTCATTCATGCCGTTTATCGGCTTCCTTGTGACAGCCATTTACTTAGCTAATCCATGTCCCTCTTGAGTCCCTTACGGGTCAGATCCTCCCATCCAACCCCTATCCAATTGTACTCTTAAGGACAGCCCATGACCATGCCAAACATTACGTGGGTTTTCATTCGCTCATGCATCATTCTTATGGACATTCGGTTCCCATAGGTACTCAAGCATTACAAGCATTTCTCCACTTGTTCAATGCATTCAATAACTCAATGAATTTAGTCAAGGTGCCTGCGCTCCGACCTTGACAGTTAAGCTTATGTGCGCGCACAAACAATCGAGTCCAATACACACACGTCTCCGCGATCATATCATAAGAAACCTTTAATTCAGAATCGTTCCTTCTCTCAAGGGTAACGTTCCTTTCCTTTCTTATTGCTTTGGGTACAAGCTTCACAAGGCTGCCCCATGTCCTTCCATGATCCTCCACGAATTTGATAGACCCACAACAAAAACATACTCCATCTATTTCATAACATACCATCAAACACCCAAGATTTCGAGTGCCTCATTCCTTCCTCACAAGGTTCGGCCACTCTTTCCCTTTGTAGGCTCTGAATACCCTCACCCTATCTTCCGAGGAATCAGGCCATCCTTCACCCTTTTCGAGTACGCACAACCACATACATACACATCAAACAACCTTACACGTCTACAACCCCATCAATAGGGTCCGCGATGCCTTCTCTTGCCTTCCAAGGTTTCGGCTATCTCATCATACCTCATCCCACAACTCTATGTTCATTTCATTGCACTATTAACAACTCCACACACCCAAGTTACTTTCTTTTTCTCGTCATCATCATCATTCATCCATTTACACACGTGACCGCACATTACGCACACCTTAACCCATCTTTCCCTTATCACCATCATCATCAATAAATCACTCACAAGTAAAGTTACCAACTTTCCACATTCTCATCATCCACAACATGTAAAACCATAAGGCAAGAGTTGATTTGGCCGATTAAACAAGGAAAGGGTGCAGGAGGGAGGCGCACCTTGGATCCACTCTACCACGGCCTTCCTCCCCTATTCCTTTTTGTCCAGGGCTCGCTCCTTAACCTCTTCCTCCTTGGACGACTGTTCCTTTCCCTTTCTTCACTTCCTTTCTTCCCTTATTCCTCTCGCCTCCCCCTCTTCTTCTCCCCTCTTTCTTCTTGCTCTTCTTCCACCTCCCTCCCCCCCGTTTTCTCCTGGGAATGAGAGGTGGGTTCCTTCCCTTCTTCTTCCCTTCCATAATTATTTTATTTTTATTTTTAATTTCAACCCCTTCATGGCTTGTGGGGCAAGCCTCGTGACCCAAAACATTATCAACTTCATTCAATCCCTATTTGGGGTCCATTTCACCCACTCAACATAGTTGTCTAGTCAACCCAAGTTCCCCCATTCTTTTTGTGGTCAACTCGCCGATGTCTCCCTTGGGCGTTGGGAGTTATCTTCATGGTTAAAGGTTGGGCAGGCGTTAGACGATAATAGTCATCCAGTACTACTCACGTTGAAAATCCATCATGCACACTTGACTCCCTTTCCTATTCCTCATTCAATTCCATGCACAAGTCATATTCTAATAGTTGGAAAATTAATAAAAATTTGGGTCTTTACAGGCGACACTTCCTCAAGGTTCAAGTGAAGTGGCACCACCAACCGACATGCACACCAGTTGTGTCACTCCCATGGACATAGCGTCTTCCAACAATTTCACGAAGAGTCCAAAACATCTCCCCCAAAATCGATGAAAGAAAGAAAATGGAGGCAAATACCTATAAATAGTAAAGAAAATGAAAGACCAAAGTCTTCAAATTGAATGCGCGAGACAATGACAAAAGAGCAAAGCAAAGCACTAGGGCCGACATCGACAATCACAAGAGCAAAGGTGCTGTCTCCCATACAACTCAAGGAGAGAAACTTCCCCAAAAGCAGAACATTGAATATCATCCCCAATCCCCAACGGAGCGTCTCGGTTGGCATGTAGTCTGGAAGGTGGAGAATTTGCTTGGACGGTGGAACTTCTGTTGTCCAACAAACTTTAATGAGGTCCTTAGACTCGTTTATCAAAACAAATATTAATTTCAACCAAAAGGCCATATGCTAAAGCCGTATTACAACCCATACACAGACTCCTTCGACTAGTACATGAGCATTCAAATCAAAGGAATTCTTAAATCCAACCAAGACGGCTTTCTGATTTGAGAGTGAACCATGAGATAAGTCAGCAAACCCTTCTCTGTCTCACTCAATGTAATCAATTTTAAGTACCATCAGAACAAATTATGACATCCATAAGTGTCGTAATCATACATGTTCGATTAACCTCCATTTCACGGGGTCTCGTTTATTAATGACAGTTTTCTTGATTAGATTCCAAAGTACAGGTCTATCAAGAATATCCTGAACCTACAATTTGGGGTATTAATGAAGTTTTTACGAGATAATCTCCTCAGATTCACCGCAAAGAGGGGAAACTATGATACTCCAAATTTTGCGGGATAAAATAAAATCATGCTAATTCATATAATTAATTAATCAATTAGATCAAATCATACAAATAATGGAAATAATTAATATTGATTTCAATAATATAAGAAACAATCCCAATCATGAAATGTGGGGGGAATAAAATAATCACGATATTGAAACAGGGAGAATCATTAACTCTAATGAGTAAAAGCCTCCCATCCCCTTTCAGACAAATAATTAGACGCACAATCAGACAGACACAAAAAAACCCTACAGATACGTTCCTCCTCCCCGTCTAGGGACTGGAGGCGGACTCCTACCCTCACACAACCCTCACATACGTTGCTCTTAGGAGCTGGAGGCCAATTACTCCCTATATATGGAAACCGAAGGCCAACTCCTCCCGACATACACACAAACCGGAGCCAAGGATTCTCTTCTCCAGCACTAACGAGCCAAGGCCTCTGGGCATCGGCCAGCCAATCCCAGTCGACATCTTCCTCTTTAAGCCTTCTCCTGCCACGACCACAACCCAAGACCGGCTCCAAGGCGGCCACCATTTACGGACTCCGCGACGTCTTTCTACCTCCTCGGGCCATCCCGAGGCAAGACAACTCCTCGGTGAGATTTCAACCTCTTTTACATATTCATTCCGCCCATCTTTCAACTTAGAGTATGACTGACCACTTTTTGTAATTTTTGAACTCGTTGCATGTGATGTGGGAACGTGAAACCGAACCGTTGGATCATCTCTAGAATTTCGAATATAAAATAGACTGAAAGACGGTTGGATAGATGTGCATTTCGATTGTTGAATTTACTCGTGGACTCGAACATGAAGAATAGAACACATCCGGAGCTGGAGTTGTTATATATCGCAGTCCCGTTCTTGATGAGATGGTAATTAATCTTACTCT
Source organism: Melastoma sanguineum (assembly GCA_029817735.1). Classification (NCBI taxonomy): domain Eukaryota; kingdom Viridiplantae; phylum Streptophyta; class Magnoliopsida; order Myrtales; family Melastomataceae; genus Melastoma; species Melastoma sanguineum. Next base: position 24,034 of record JARUPW010000246.1, read on the forward strand.
AGATTGCCATGAAACTTGAATGACATGTTCTTCATTTGAATGCGAACGTTTGGACATATTGTGTGCATTTTTATCTTATGCGCACATTATGTTTTTTTATTTTTCTTTGAGGTCTTAATACGCATAAATAGATAAGTTTGCGGAAATATTCGACTTTGTGCTTCCATAAGTCGAGATCCCATCATTGGATCTTTGTGAAATTCGACAAACATGTTTTCCACTGATGTTTCCACTTAATGAATGATTAGATTTTCATTGTTTTGATAGATCGGATGTTACATGAACATTCGATATTGTTTTGAGGATTCGACAAGTTGTATCTCGAAGACAGAGATGGGCTCGGGAAAACGCACGGTGGAAGCACTCTTCTAAAGCGGCCCCAACTGATGAGTAAAGGAGATGAAATACCATCCCGACAGGCTTCGGGTACATGAGGGAAGGTGCGGGCCTCACGATCTTTCTTTTATCCGCTTGTAACGGGTCGTGAGCCCAAGTGTATAGGCCCACGTTCACCATGCCTTCCCACCTACTTTCATCGAAATACTTGTATGTGATTGCATTTGTCATCTCACATGTGTCCAGGTCCAATGCCCGGATCGGGCCTAATGCCCAATACCCTGTGACATGAGTCTGGGCATAAAACCTTGATCGGGTCCAACGCTCGTTAAACATTGACATGAGTTCGGTTTGACTACCGGATAGGGTCTAACACGAGAAACCAGAGACACTTTTTGGAGCAAATGTCACCGTATGTGAGTGGGAAAACAAGTAAAAAGGAATTCCCAAACAAACTGTTTTTTCGACTTAAATAGTTTTATAAAAATAAGTCGGTGGCGATTCCGAAATAACTTACCTAGGTTAAGTGACAAACATAGTTTAACAGAGCCATCATGGATGTGGGAAGGCAACACGAGCTACTCCGGATCCTCCCGAAACTTCCCTTTACTGATCATGCTCTGGTTTTTGTCCGTCACTTCTTGAGGAGCATGGAGACGATCGGCGAGGGCTCGGGCTGGTCCGATTTGGAATTGAGGAAATATCCACCTTGGTCTCCTCCGTAGCATGACGCTCGAGTCGTTTCACCGGCCAGATGGGCCTGGGGAGCGATCCCGGATCCTCGTGTCGTCCGAACCGCCATGCTCGTGCTAGGCCGGAGTGTGCGCGTACAAGGTTCTGGAGAGGGAGAATTGTGCGTGTGCAGCTATCGCCATAGCCATTGTGGGAGTGACATTCTCGCCATTCACAATCCTTTCTGCTACGAGAAACAAATGTCTCGTCCTAGAGCATAAGCTAGTGGATGTACTCATGGATAAGGATATAAATTGGCTGACGACACCATCCACAACCAAGCAAATGGTGCTAGAAGTCGCGAAGCTTGGTTACAATTACGTGATGATTTTTCTGCTTAACTACACATGGCCAAACATTTTCGAAACCTCGTCGTACGTCATCACTGCTCTCATGGAAGATTTGTAGGGAAAGAAGGGGGGATTGAATCTTATCGTGGTGTTAAACTATTGCTTTCGAGGACCGTTCCATCTAACAAGGAAGCGGAAGTTTTCAAATATCACCCTTGGTACAAGGGTGCTTTCGAGGGGAGGGTATTGTTGCATGTTAAGATAGGCAACACACTTCAAGAGTTGGGGCAAGAGGAAGAGAAAGGTGGTGCATCAAGGCTTCAGGTGGGGGGACAAAACTTGAAGGAAGGGAATAATAAAGGGGATGTGTCTGGTTAGTTAGGAGGCACAATGGAATATGAGGTAGAGGTAGAGGTAGAGGGAGTGTGAGTAATAGGGGTTTGTGTGGAGTCTCCCGTAGCATTCACCGTAGTGTGGTGGGCTTTCAGCCATCATTTTCCTTAACCATTTGATTAAAGGAGGGGATTCAGCTGTGGTCGTAGTTTTCCGGCATCATGATTCTAGTCAAATGATTCCAATCAGAGGATCCCGTCGAAAGTTTCCTGGAAAGAGGTTGACCGTCGAGGATGAGAGTAGCATAGTGATGCTAGACATCGAAGCTTACTATTGAAGAGGTTGACAATTGAAGATGAGAGTAGCATACTGATGTCAGAGATCGAAGCCTACTGTTGATTAGGGGTCATCATCGCTTTCTTAGCCAGCAACTACTTTTAGGATTTAGGCATGTGCTTTTTTTTATTCTATGAACAGGCACATTGTTTAGGATTAAAGGCAAACAATCACTTCATCCTAAAACAAGGAACTTCAGTTGTCTTTGTGTATCCGACTCGTGTATTCTTTTGGTTCAATTTGTTATTAGTGGTTAAGTTCTTTTTTCTATTTCCTTGTCTTAATCTCATTTCAAATCTACTTGCCCTAGTTGTTTTGTAATTCTCATTCATCTCATATCACCACATGTTTTTCTTATTAAAAACATTTTTGGCGACCATAGTTAGAGTTTGAATGTTGTGTCTTGAATCACACGATGTCTAAGTGTAATAGTCGTAGATCTGCACCGTTAAACGATATACGTCCTGGGAATGGGGATTACGACGCTAATTTAACAGCGAATCCTACGGAGCCTGGTGTTGACCGTCCATAGGGGCAAGAAACCACCTTGAACATGGATCCAACTGCCCCTAGAGAGGGTAGCGGCCTGGGTTGTTGTCGTGCCTTTAGACATGTATCTAAGGCTTGAAGGACTATGCCATGATCTTTAGTAGGAAGTGTGTGAGTTTCTTCAAGTATCGCTAGAAGAATGGCGGTTGTAGAAGGGAATTGCAAGGTTAATTTATGTATAGAAATTGACCGTAATGAGTTCTCCCTAGTCGATGTTGCCATGGGCAAGTTGGGAAACTGAGGGCATGCCCCCAATTGATTCAAGCCTTTACATCATGCAAGGGTTCAACCATTAATCACAGTCAGCAAAACCCTTTGTATGATATGAAGTATGTTGACTTGGAAGAGGAGCACGGGAAGCATTATCAACCACAAACATAAGCCTCTCTCCATTGTCATTGCAAGACCTTTAAAATGGCCAACATTCGACGAAGGAATATAGGGAAGGTATTCGGTTAAAGATTTCCATGGAGAGGACCTGCCTTTGATGAGGGTATTCCTAGGGAAAGGATTTTTAACAACATGGCTTTTATAACATGCCAAGATTTACCTTAACAATAAAAATATGTATATTTATTGACGTAAACAAAGAGTCTATACATATCACCTAACATTTATATAGGTATGTACATAATAATTACATTTTTATTAACCACCACTTTAACCTTGTTATCAATTCGCATTCAGACCTGAAATCAAAACAAAAGCAACATGCATACTCAAGCAGATAACAACTTATGTCCAAGAATGGATTTTCCTTCTAGCTCTACACTACCTATGCAACCTCCTCGAAATAGCGACTATATGGCAAATCCCATGCGAGCAAACAACAACCCATGTCCAAGGTTCATGTTCACACAAAACGTTATGCCACAAAAGATGGTCAATCTCTCATCTTCTGTGCTCCAGGAATATCTGCCATTTTCTACGGTCCACTACATGTTGGTATGCCAGCCTCCAGCTGTAAGTCTCCTCAAACGTCTCCCGTAGTCTCCAACTAAGAGTCCCTTGTGGCCTCCATGTCACCCTTCCAGAACCAACGCTATAGCCTTCTACAGCCCACGTCCCTTCCCGTGTATGACTAACAAAAACGCGAACTCACTCACCAAACTTTCTCATGTCTGTCTAGTATTTCTCACTCTTATATTTTCACAGTATGGCTGAATGATTCAATTTATACACAATACATAAGTAAAGGAAATTAAAATCCGACAAAATTGGCTTATGCACATACAAGAAAATAATTAATCAATCATTAAATTAATTACAAGTATACAAATGCGTCACCCACATGCAAATATCGATTAAGACGTAGATTAAATTAATTAAGGACTGATTTGAGCAAATACTCACTAAGACGTAGATTAAATCAATTAAGGTTTGATTTGATAAAAAAATTCTCATTAATAATGCATTACAGAAGATTCTGGGTTGAAATGTATAACAACCTTCTATAATTGGACGTAATTGAGATTGACTTCCTTGAGAGGATTCTGTCCAAGATAAACAATCTAATGAACTTGGAGGAATGGTGTGGATACTTATCCTAAAAATCAGTTCCTTTGTGGTCAAGTCGATCCAGAGAAGATTCTTGACCAAAATTAGTTATTCATCTTCAATGAATGAAAATAAATTAAGATTAACTTCTAAATGTCATTTTGTCTTATTCTTGACATAGTTTAATGAATGTGGACAAATGACGTACACAATTATCCAAGAAACAATTTTTATTGGATAGGATGATGTTATGGATAAACGTACAAAAGGTTTTCATAAATAGATAATTAGAAAATAAATCACTTCCTTAATTTCATTGTTAACGAAATTGATCATATTAAATGTTTTAATCAACAAGATAATTTTAAAGAATATTCCTTTAAATTTCGTAATTAAATAATTATCTAATTAATAAAATTATTTCCTGACAGAAAGTCGTAGCTTTTGTAGTTGAGAAGGTTTTCTTCGGTTCATAAAAGGCTAAGCTTCTGTTTGCCTCATTATCAAAATCATATTAAAACATTCCTAGCCATACGACCCTCACGACCACTAAAAAGATAAGCATTCCTCGTACTTCATAACAACAATTGTCCAGGTGCACTCCCATTTAAGAGCAACCCACAACATTCATTCACAACAAAGCAATCATTCTCGTAATATCTTCAGCCATAGACAAAGATGGATTGGTTGTGTTGCGATCATTTTGAACAAATTTTGTATTCGTGAAATGACTTAAGAATACATCGTACGACCGGTGTTTTGGGATCATCCGAGTATGAATTTTAGTGGCTTTTAAGTGAGTTAAGGATGGGAAATGAACATATGAGACGTGAAAGGATCAAATTTTTTCTTAAATAATAGAAAATTAATATTTCATTTAGTATCGAAAATCGTTACAAGATTTAGTATCAATCTTGTTTATATTACAATCTATACACTACTATACGAGGCAATGATGCAATTTTCACATTGAACACACAAGTGCCTATATGTTTGATTCAACTTACTCTTAGGACCTATTCAAGACACAAAAAACATTAGTTTAACAAACTAAGTATGCAGCCACTCCCAAGTATCATTCGGACATTTGCATTAATATTTCTTAAACCGGGCAAAATCTCGTAATTTTATCGTATCCCATTATGATCCTAACCCCATGAGGACCTTTACTATCATTGTTTCGGCCTCATTTGAGGATGTCACATTTTTAGCTCTACTCATACCAATACAAGCCTCAGGTTTTGAACTTTCAACCATTATTCCTTTCGTGATTCTCCAATTCGTTAATCTATAGTGAATGGCCACAAAAAGGCTTTGTCGCGTGTTTTCATGGGAGAACGTTCTCAACGTTTTGTTTCCAACCATCTTGGCCTTTTCTTTATCCATTCCGAGGGAAAATTTATTCCTCCTAGTCCCTTGCATTCCCGCCTCATAAGGCAGCCCTTTCCGGGCGATATCCATCACATATTCTGCAGTACAACCGAGTTCTCATCTATTCAGTCTCACCTCTCAACCACCCCCGAGCATGACTTTCGTGCCTCATTCCAGCACGATACTCTGGTCCTTTAAGATCTCCAATACGTTCTTTACACTCCTCTTATTTCCAGCCCTTCGGCTAATATTGTTCCGAGACACGTTTGGAATTCCGCTCTACTAGTGCAAGATCTGGGTGCCCCCTTCTCCCAAGGTACGACGCCACACTTTATCGCTAGGGTCCAACCACCCCTTCACCATCGACAACCAGAAAGACACCCATATTAGGTACTCAAATGGCAGTAATTATTATGGTCGTTGATGAAAAGAAAAGATGGAATGATGGTGGAAACATACCTTTTCCTTTGCTCGGAACACAAGTGCTCGAGCTTTTTCCTCCTTTGAGTTACTTCCCCACGGATGGGAGGCTTTAGCAAGACCCTCCTTCGCTGGCCCACACATTGTCGAGTTCTCTTCGTTCTTTCCTCCACGGTGGCCTTCTACGTTCCCCCCGATTCCCACTTCTTCTCCCGAACGTTTCTTTCCTTCGTCGTAGTCTTTCTTTATGATTCTTTTCTGCTCCTTTTTCCCCTCTTTTCTTGGCCACTTTTTCTTGAAAGTTTCATGCCCAGAAGGGAAATAAGAAGGGGAAATGGTGGGACCTGCCAAAACTTAAATTTTTACCTCAAAGACACAAGTTTCTTACAAGTGTGACCACCTTTTTCTTATGCAGCACAAATGGCACGACTTTGGCTGATCCAAATCTGATTTAGAAGGCTTCTTCAGGAAGCCAGCTTACTTCAATCCAAATAGTCAATGCAACTTGCAATAGTGATGTCACGGGTGACATCATGCTTTGTCGATGTTGTCTTTCGACCACCTCGAGCTCAGGTGACCTCATGCTTATTATAGCTAACTTTTAAATCAAGTTTTCAATACCAAAAATAACATTCTTAGATAGGAAAATTCCAGCATAAATTGGGTCTCCAATGCCCCCCACCTTCTATGGCTCACTTTCGTCTGAATCTTATCTTTACTCCATTTCAGTCGCGGGTTAAGCTGAATTTAGTATGTCCCTTTTGGGCAGGTCTTTTCCATATTTCTTTTGGGCAAAATCTCCCATTTGATGTTGGGTATTAATGGTAAATATTGGTCGTTGATAGAATCCTTCCAATCCGAGCTTTCATGCGCCCATTTCTGCGCTATAACTAGTTGAATTCGCCAATGTTTATAACCGAATGCTACATTCAATTAGACGCTTTCCTAACCTGTACTTCAAGGCCACAATTTATACCTTTAAACTCCTCATATCAATCCTGCATTGATCCAAAACGTGCGTTGTTTTGAGAGTACGAAGCATTCTTACTTAAATCACACCTCCTACATCCGTAACCACGCACTCTTATTCACTTATGTACATGTAAGCTCTCATTCACAGCTCATATCCAATGACATTCAAAAGTCATATTTACATAGTGCCTTGTTAGAAAAGTACTAGTTATTACAAAACGTCGTATGAGTATAGTAGGGTGATTGTTGTACTTAGCTTTATGCTAACGTCGTATGTTCTTATTCACTTGTTTTGCATCTAGGTGGAGCCTAAGAGAGTCACGTGGACATTCATGTGTGGTATTCGGAGTCCTTCAAAGTTAAAATAGGAAGGTGATGGAATTTTGTAACAATGGATGTGAGTACATAACCTAGATGTTAATAAATGGATATGAGTTTCTATTATATTGTTAATAAATTAAATGGATGTATTTATAGTACATAACCTAGATACTGGACCCATGGTTTCTTTTTTTTTTTATAAGTGGACCCATGGTTTCTCGCTCAACAAACAGGGAACAATAACTGAAGGATGCCATGTCTGCCTTGAGCGATTTATTGTCAATGCATAATTTTTTAGGAGCCATTGTGATGCAATGTCTTGTTCGACTACTTTCATGGACAATTTTGTGATACCCGAATGATCCTTGATCTTGAAAATTTGGGTAGTAACAACGCCGTGAAGCTTGCGGAAGAAGAAAAGAGAGGAGGAGATGAACATTCTCTAGGGTTTGAAAGTAATGAAATGTAAAGTAAAAGTGAGAAGGTGAATGAATTTAAATAGTACAAGGTAAGAGGCAAAATGTTTATTCGGTAAATTGACTTTGGGCCCATGGGCTTGAGCCCATGAAGAGTTGCCATGTCGAAGACTTATATATAGTCAACAGTTGACTGAAAGATTACTGAAGCCCATGTATTCAGAAGTTAAAGGACTTGGATCCAAATAATTCTAGTCGGAGTCCCTGACAAAAGTTCCCTAGAAAAATACTGACGATCGAAGATGAGAGTAGCATAATGATGTTAGAGATTGAAGCCCCTACTATTGATTGAAAGTTGTCAACAGTTTCTAAGAGCGGTTACCAGTAGTTACTTTTAGGATTTAGGCATGTGCTTTTCTTTTGTTTTATAAATAGCTTCACTACATAGGATAAAAGGTAGACAATCACTTGAACCCAAAACATGGTACATAGGTTATCTTTGTGTAATCTTTTGGGTTCAATTTGTTATCAATAACAGTAAGTCCTTTTCTCCTTTTCTTGGTCTTATTTCTGCTTTAATACTTCTGCAACTTTTGGCACAATTGTTTTGTAATTGTCGTTCACATCAAACTACGAATTGTTTTTCCTAGTACACATCCCGGATTCAAGTCTTATAAAATAAAATTTTACCAGAGGAATATATGTTTTGAATGGACTAATTGACAATGGTTCCAGCAGAACGACCCATAGATATTATAGGTGGTGTGTGTTATCGATTACCCCCTTAGTTAAATCATTTGAGGCCAATAAAATTGAAGTCTCAAACTTTACCCTAGAAGGCTACTAAAGATTTGCCTCCAAATCAATTCTGTTTTGATGATTTTTTGTAAATTATAATAAGGGGTAAATTACAATGTCATGGGAATAAAAGTCACCCACTTCACTAGGCCTACATTGAGGTTGGGCCGATTTTGTCCATTTGCCTTGTTTCCATCACGTGAGCCACAATGTTCCTTGCTAAACTGAAATTTTCAATGATAAGATTATTAAAAGTTCACTTGCATGTTTATGTAGTGGGACTTTGCTAGCATTTTGCCTCTTTATCAATGGGGTCTTGTGATTGTACAAGCATAGTAGAAAATCAACTATTATTCGTACAGTCCCATGAATTACATAATCAATTACGTAACAACAACGATCACAATTCACAGCTTTATCAAGTCTGAGTATAAAAAATGCACTCGCGCAGCCTTAAATTCAGCTCTAAGACTTGGGATAATAGCATCTGAATTTTGTTGAGATGTGTTGATTAGCAAACATGTCTTAAATATTTGGCAAATGAATAGGGTGTTCGAGAATATGGTAATTGAGAATCAAGGGTAAAGAGAAACACAAATGCTTAAGTAAAAATAGTGGACACTTACAAAAGTTTACATGAAGTTCCGAGAGAATACAATTGGAATGCATGAACTAATAGCTATGACAATCAATTTCTATTTGAATTGTGATTGTGCTTAGCTTTACCGTCTATAAACCGATAAATACAGAAATCCTAACCAACCAACTAAGATCCCAAAGTTGTAATCTTGCCAAGTGGCTTTGGTCACATCGTATCCTAATTGTTACTGAGTCACACCTTTTTCTTCTTCCTCGCATCAAATCCCAACTAATCTCTTGATCTTGTGACGCTTGCCCTTTGTTAGTACGTACTTCTCACACCTGAATGGGTTGGAACCTGCAGCTTTCTTCCAAGCAAATGATGGAATTCCTGGAATAAACTCAAGTTCAAGCAAATGTTGAAGCTAAGTGATACCCCTTATCAAGCGAGAGATGTCAATAGGATGTGATTTTATGGGTGAAAAACGAAGTCCAAGCGACAACACTGGGCCGAGATACGTGAAAACCAACTGATCTTCGTATATCGAACCTAGGTTTATTTATAGGCCAATTATTGGTCTAGAGGCTTATGGACTTGAATTTTCAATAGGAAACATATTAACCTTTTTCATTTAAAAGTTTATTGAGATAGGACATCATTTCACCTTTCCTCAAATATTATCATATCCACCTCAAAAACTCTTTACCTTCCAAACCTGTCATTAGCCGTTTCACCTCATTATTCATATTCTTCGCTCAATCCATGGCTCCTTAAACCACTTCCAGGAAAGCCAGTCCCCATGTTCACCCCCACACCTCGAGTGACGGTGTTGCTTTTGCTGCAATTTTTTTGTCCTCGCTAGTTGCCCATCGTCTCCAACACTCATGAGTTGCATAATAGAGAAGAGATGCGAGCAGAAGGAAGCCAAACATTGGGCCTTTTCATCCCTACTTTCGTGCTAGGTAAGCTCCAGGAATGGTCGTTGCTCTACACTAAGACCCGACTCGCGGTATTTGGAGGCAAGCTTTTCTGACGAATAGGATGGCACAACCATGTGCATCTGAAGACCTCTAATATTTCCCATTACAGGGGAGCGACATAAGGTTTCATGATTGGTTGGCCACCTGAAAGAAAGAAGAGGAAGGGTGCATTTTGAGAGCGTTCAGGTATATCTACCTTCATCGACATCTCAATCTCTTATATGGAGTGCAACTCTATAATTTATTCTGGCTTTTTATCATTCTAGAATTTTGTTGTCAATTACTTATATTGCCTCAGGGTTTATTTATATTACACTCGGGGGCATTTGTTTCTTAACTAACTGTCATAGCCACAATGTTCTTCTTTGTTTTCCCTCTCTGGATGAGGACCAATTCAAATTCAACCCTCAATCAAGGATTAACAATGTGATAAAGGGACATATGGGTATGTCTAGTAGGCATTAGGATCCACTAGAAGATTTAAAATTCTATCTTGCGTGGCTGCCCAAGTTCATCTTTTACAATAAGAACAAGTGATATGGGTTGTTCATGATAGAATTGGGTTTCTTCTTGTTGGAGCCTTTGTCCCAATGTTCTTGAATCTTTATATAGTGCTCTTTATGTTGCTATAGCAGACTTGAATGAATTCTCGACATATTCAGTAAGAGGTCTCATATGTCTTCTGTAAATGTGGATTGAACATTACTTCCCAAGACTCATCTTATATTCACGTCCTCCAATTATCTCTCAATTGTAGATAATTGAGGCTTCTAGGTCCAAATATTGGTCACACTTGAGCACATATAGCAATATTATACAATGGAGACCATTTTCATAAGGAAACCGCTAAGGAGATGTCCTCTTTAGAAAAGGGGCAAACTCAGAAGAAGTCCCTTCCAAGAAAGAGGTTCCTCCTCCAACATAGAATTTTCAAGGGAGAGATATTGTCGAAGAGTTAATGACATCCTCAAGGCCATCCCATATCCCCCTATTATGATTCACGAAAGAGACCTGGATGCAACTGATGCAACTTCAAATGTGAAGGGGAAGGGTTTAATAGGACATGGGTTGTGCTACGTTTGAAAACTGAATAAAAGCCTCCCACCTTCTGAGGTTGACTATTCTAAAGAAAATGATGTGGTGAGTGTTATATTATTCACTCTGTAGTTTTAGTAACTAGCATGATTCATTGTGTCCTACTTTACAGGTTGCTCGAGCTTCCCCTTCCATCATCGAGATCCATGGAGGTCTAGTTGACTCTAACGTCAATCACGATTGTCCTGATTTCTACTTTAGATCAGGATATAACCGAGGAGGAGCATTTCTTGGCATTGGAGGAGGGTGTTATGCATTGGGACAACATATGCATGACTTATGCTCTTTTGTGTACAAGTATCTTTGGCATAGTTGGAAGGACCTCTAGGCCAAAATTTCTGCCAAAGCCAAAGTCCAAGCGAAGGATCTGGATTGCTCTGTGCAATCTATCACTTCTCTCGAGATAGTCGTACTAAGAAAGAAAATCACAAAGCTTCGTGAGAGAAGGTAGCAAATTGGTGTGTTCTTCCAAGAGTTTATGCACAAGCGAGATAACATCTCTAAAGAAATAGTAGTTGTCATCAAAGCCTTAGATGACGCAAAAGCAAAATGAGAGATGAAGTTGTATACCCAGAAATCTGACCGATAAGACCTTACAACAATCAAGACTTGGTGGACGTGCTAGAAGTTGAGAGTGCTTTTAAAGAGGTCACCTTGAAGCGGAAAAAATGCCGACTCTCCACCTTTTTTTCTTCTTCCTGAAAACGTTTTGGTTGCCGACTTCCTTTGCATATTTTATTAATTAGAACATTATTTCAATTCAAATTAACGTATGTCCTTGTGTGCCTTTCCAACGCGTTCTAGATGGACCTCGAGCCCTCACTCGATCGTCTCCAATTCCTCGTGCAGTAGTCGAGGACGACAGGTGAAAGACGAGGCATAATCTGGAGAGGAAAGTAAGGGAGGATCATGTTCCTTCAAAGGGCTGTGTAGAAAAAGGTGTTGTAGCTATACCTAGAAAAGTTATACGGAGTCGCCGTTAAATTTATTTTAAAATGTGTTATAAAGTTGTAAAACCTATGTTCTGGGATTTCTATTTATTAGAACTAATATTCTCACATGCGAAAAGGTGTTCGTTGAGAGGGCAATATCCCTTGAGGCCGCTCTAGTGAAATGTTTCATTTGCGGTCCTCCATATGCCAAAGTTTTGTACACCACCTTCGATGGCTCCCTGTGGTGTACTGTAGTCGATGGCTGACATTTAGTTGAGTTTGACCGTTAACTTAATAGAAGGTTAACTCTCTATTATTTCCATCAATAGAAGGTTAACTCTCTATTTTGACCGAGCCTTCTGTAGTGCTCTATCGTGGGAATCAAATATCCAATTAACACAAAATTAATTTTAGATAATCCCTAACGGATATATGTACGAGTCAATGATCAGATTTCTCAGATTGGGAATAAAATATTTTTTCTTTCCAACTATAGAAGGTTGTGGTTCGAATTTAGCTCTAACCTTGTGTAATGCGATAACTTGAGATTGGATAATCCGATTGATGTGAAATCAATCAGAGATTATTCCCAAATATTTTATGCACTATGAGAATGAATCTGGTCGTAATTTATTTTTAAAAGAATAAATTTCCTTAATAACAGAAGGACAAAACCACTATATAAAGGAAAAACTCAAAAATAATTCATTCAGCGATTTTTAACATTGGTGGTAAGTTTTGGCACTCTTGCAGTGGTATTGTGGTGTTTAACGTGTGTGTTGAGTGTGCAGGAATGTAGTCTGCAGGCGAGCGTTCTCGCAGGAGGTGACTACAGCGGTTTGAGCGTTGGTGAAGCCGCTCCGGAGACGCTTGTGGTTACGGATCCGAGGGACTCGATTGGAACACAGTCCGTAACGTCGGACTACGTGCAACTGGGCCTGGGGAGAAGGGTCGTTGGTTGGCGAGTCAGCGTACAGAGTTGGTCAGAGAGAAGGAGTCCGTAGCTGGCGTAAGCAGTGAGGGACCTACAACCTTCTATAGTCTGTTATCTGGTTGTCTGTTTGTTTGCAGCAGGTGTGCATTGGTGAAGCCGCTCCGTAGGTGTTGGTGGGTACTGAACTGAAGGACTTGGCCAGGGAAGCTGTCCGTAACGTGGGGTTGGCGTACAACAGGTCCAAGAGAAGGTTTCGGTAGCAGGCGCAAGTGGTGAGGGACTGCAGCCTTCTGTAGACAGTTATTTTCTTTGTTTTGCAGATTAAATCGAAAATTCAAAAAGAGAAGCCCATCAGACAACGTCCGAACACGTGCAAATAGCATCATCGAGCCTGATCGCAGATCCGCTGAAGGGACAACTCGTTACTTCGTCATAGAAGGCTGAAGCTTCCAGCTAAGGTTATGCGCTCGCCAAGTCTGGTTGATTTCGTTGTGGTTCGACGTAGATACATCACAATTCTTGTATTGGTTAAGTTAGTCTTACCATCCCGTGGTTAAAGAAATTGTGTTTCTTTCACCACAGAAGGTTCAACCTTCCACACTGTAACCACTACTTATAAGTTATTAGTGAAAGCGGCTGAAAGTGGATGTAGGTGTATTCACCAAACCACTCTAAAACATTGTGTTGCAATTTGTCTTTAAGCTTCTATAAATCACATAAGCTAAGTCTTTCGTTGTGAGGGTTCTGTGAGTTTGCCAAGAAAGCTCTATTCGAGCTAAAAGACTAATTTATCCCCCTCTTAGTCACAACCAAAGGGCCAACAACTTCCAAGAAATCCCCTTAAGGAAGTGAGACTTATAAAATCCGACTTCGAAATATTATTTTTAAAATTTCGTTTGCAAATTGTTTTTCACCTAACACTATTTTAGAAATAACTCCAAAAACGACTTACATTACATAAAACGAGTTTTGTACGCATGTACAGTTAGTTCGTAAAAAAATTCACAAAATACGGTTTGTGTTTTCAATATTACCGAAATACGATAGTTATGGCGAATTTTGAAAACCCGTCTTCCATTCATTTCAATTAAAAAAAAGAACGTCCCCGTCCTCGCACCTACCCTGTCTCTTATACACATCTAGATGTGTATAAGAGACAGGCCCCTTCCTCTCCCCTACTCCATTCCTCCATTTCCATTCCCCGTCTCTTTCGTTTTCATTCCCCAAGTTTTGAAAAACTCGTCTTCCACTTAGTTATTTCAAAACCCGTCTTCTTTATAAATTGAAAGATTAGTTTTCAAAACCCGTCACGATAATCGTATTTCGAGAATATTTTAAACACAAATCGTATTTCGTACCTTTTTTAAAACTAACTGTAAAATCGTACAAAACTCTACAAAAAATACGAAAAGTCTCGTGGAACTTTGGCCTTATCCGATTATTCTGGAACAAAATATTGACTTCCTCTGCGAACATCGATCATCAGTCATCTCATCTCCTTGACTAGCTAAGCATTAGCTGTTCCTTTTGGTGCCTTTTGTTTTTCTGCTTAAATTTTCAAACTCATAAGGAATATTTTGGGATATTTTTGTTGCTGTTAGGTGGGTGGAATTGCCCCCAATCCGGACGAAGGATTTCTCGGATGCATTTTCCTTGCCAGCTGTGTATATATATTTAATTTTAAGGCTCCAAATTTATTCCTTTTTTTTTTGGGTAAATAAAATTTATTTCCTTTTCGGAAATGAAAAAAGCAAGTTCCCGTAGGGCAAGAAAAAAAGATATTCGGAAATTCACAAAGAAATCATCGCAAGACCTTCTTTATAGAAGAATAATTGTGAACAAAGCGTAGAGGCTGGGGACAAAGACAGAGCCTAATTTCCCCCCTCCAATTGCGGTGGCTTATATTATGTTTTTCCCAATCTAAAAGGGGATAACGCGTTGTCTTGAACACGGCGTTAAATATGAATCTTATATTTCCTCACGTATTGCCAGCTGGCAATCTTTGCCAGAAATTCCTCACGCGTCATGTTTATCTTATTCTTCCCTCTGAAGTGTCTTCCTTTGTCTGCTCGGTGGTGGTTACTTCATGCTTGCGTGATGAATAATATTAAATAAATAAATATAAATCTTTGTTTCGCTACTCCCACAACACACTCTACATACTTGATAAATTACCGTATTATTGATTTTAGAATTTTTGCTAAAACATTTGACTAATTCGTTCCATTAAACAATAAAATACGAAGCTTATTTTAAAAATTTGAGAAGAAAGAGGGCATAGATTTTTCAATTTTTATGTGTTAATTTTATTTTACTTATCTTGAAAGGTCTCGCAAAAATTAAAATTTTATTGCACAGTAAAATAAATAGACATTTTACATTTTTTTAAAGTTGAATTAACTGCTTCGAGTAAAAAAAAAATAGGTAGGCTTACATAGGGTGATCAGGTTTTACCGTGCGTAAGTTCGGGACGTAAAATCCAAAACCTAAAGCTTGTTCTTTATTTTTAATTTTTAGAACATATAATCTACTTTATGAGTTAAAAAAAATACTATAATTTTAAATAAAAATTTGTCCAATATAATGTATATTGCAATTCTAAATTAAAAATTTTAACTCCAAATAATTCATAATTATTTTGGACTTTTGGTCTTCATTATTTATAAAAATAGATTATAAAAATATAAATATATTTAATATTCTAATTCTCGAAATGAGAATCCGAAACCATACTTGATACTGCAGGTTCTAAAAAATTTAGAATCTAAAACCTATTCGATTTACTTAAGAACATATACGAATATCGATCATATTACCGATTTCGATCGCTTTCTGGTTTTACCCGAAACCGACAGTTAGGATTACATGCCGTATAGTTTGAAGAAAGATATCAAATGGAACATAATTGAAAATGGGACAATCCTACTTTCTTTTTGAGATTTTCGTTCTGATGCAAATTACGCCGCGAACATAAAATCAGATATAGAGTTAAACGAAACCCCGATCGACTTAGAGGGATCCACGATATAATTTAGTTGGAGTCAACTTCATGGAAGGACACGTTAACACGTAATCATTAAAATCAATTAATATTTGATGATAACCTCCGACCAAAATATCATTTCCTTTGGATCCGACCGCGATATTTTCTTTTAGAATGGTAATAAACGAAGGAAAAATCCCATAAATCCATGTAAAGTGACGCCACTTAGCTGTACTCTCAGCTACTTATTATTAATATTATTAAAAAGAGGCACGTCCTCATCACTTCCATTTCCCACGCAAATTAAAACCACAATTTAAATCAGATAATGGTAGAAACAGACCGGGGAAGCAAAACGGCCATATTCTTTCTTATACAAGCTCGTCGGGACGCCGATACTTGACGCGATAGGCGTTAGGTCGTTCACACGCAATTGCAGTTCAGTCCCTCAACTTTTAATTTCTTCTTAATCAACCCCTTAGTTACTTGTTTGGCCTGAATTTTGCAGTTTATTAAAATTTTTAGAATTTTAGTTTTATTTAATTTGGGGAAATTCCATTCGATTGATTCATTGACGAAATTTTGGAATTATCGGAAATGTGGCGGTGTATTTCGTAAAATGGTTTAATTGATATGGTTTAGAAGAATTAAGGACTCACGACAAATATCCGGAAAAAAGGGAACCGAGTAAACTCCTTTTCGTCTTCTCCTCCTCCTTTTATCATCTTCTTTTTACAAGAAAAACCTACGCCGAATCTCTCCCTAACTTCTATCTTTCTGCTGGAAAAGATGCCGCCGACCAGAAACCTTCTCCTCCTCCACCCCGTCCTCCTTCTCTTTCTCCTCCTCGTCCTAACTACGCCGTCCTTCAGCGATGATTCTGCTGCAATGTCCGATCTCCTCGCTGCCCTTAAGCCAACCCCCTCCGGCTGGTCTCCCACTACCGCCTACTGCAACTGGTCGGGAGTCTCCTGCTCCCACTCTCGCTACGTCACCTCCATTACCTTGTCCTCCAAGTCCCTCTCCGGAACCCTTCCTTCTTCTCTCTCGAATCTCGGCAGCCTCGCAACCCTCTCCCTCCAGNGATGAATAATATTAAATAAATAAATATAAATCTTTGTTTCGCTACTCCCACAACACACTCTACATACCTGTCTCTTATACACATCTAGATGTGTATAAGAGACAGTTTCAAAACCCGTCTTCTTTATAAATTAAAAGATTAGTTTTCAAAACCCGTCACGGCAACCGTATTTCGAGAATATTTTAAACACAAATTGTATTTCGTACCTTTTTTAAAACTAACTATAAAATCGTACAAAACTCTACAAAAAATACGAAAAGTGTCGTGGAACTTTGGCCTTGTCCGATTATTCTGGAACAAAATATTGACTTGCTCTACGAACATCGATCATCAGTCATCTCATCTCCTTGACTAGCTAAGCATTAGCTGTTCCTTTTGGTGCCTTTTGTTTTTCTGCTTAAATTTTCAAACTCATAAGGAATATTTTGGGATATTTTTGTTGTTGTTAGGTGGGTGGAATTGCCCCCAATCCGGACGAAGGATTTCTCGGATGCATTTTCCTTGCCAGCTGTGTATATATATTTAATTTTAAGGCTCCAAATTTATTCCTTTTTTTTGGGTAAATAAAATTTATTTCCTTTTCGGAAATGAAAAAAGCAAGTTCCCGTTGGGCAAGAAAAAAAGATATTCGGAAATTCACAAAGAAATCATCGCAAGACCTTCTTTATAGAAGAATAATTGTGAACAAAGCGTAGAGGTTGGGGACAAAGACAGAGCCTAATTTCCCCCCTCCAATTGCGGTGGCTTATATTATGTTTTTCCCAATCTAAAAGGGGATAACGCGTTGTCTTGAACACGGCGTTAAATATGAATCTTATATTTCCTCACGTATTGCCAGCTGGCAATCTTTGCCAGAAATTCCTCACGCGTCATGTTTATCTTATTCTTCCCTCTGAAGTGTCTTCCTTTGTCTGCTCGGTGGTGGTTACTTCATGCTTGCGTGATGAATAATATTAAATAAATAAATATAAATCTTTGTTTCGCTACTCCCACAACACACTCTACATACTTGATAAATTACCGTATTATTGATTTTAGAATTTTTGCTAAAACATTTGACTAATTCGTTCCATTAAACAATAAAATACGAAGCTTATTTTAAAAATTTGAGAAGAAAGAGGGCATAGATTTTTCAATTTTTATGTGTTAATTTTATTTTACTTATCTTGAAAGGTCTCGCAAAAATTAAAATTTTATTGCACAGTAAAATAAATAGACATTTTACATTTTTTTAAAGTTGAATTAACTGCTTCGAGTAAAAAAAAAATAGGTAGGCTTACATAGGGTGATCAGGTTTTACCGTGCGTAAGTTCGGGACGTAAAATCCAAAACCTAAAGCTTGTTCTTTATTTTTAATTTTTAGAACATATAATCTACTTTATGAGTTAAAAAAAATACTATAATTTTAAATAAAAATTTGTCCAATATAATGTATATTGCAATTCTAAATTAAAAATTTTAACTCCAAATAATTCATAATTATTTTGGACTTTTGGTCTTCATTATTTATAAAAATAGATTATAAAAATATAAATATATTTAATATTCTAATTCTCGAAATGAGAATCCGAAACCATACTTGATACTGCAGGTTCTAAAAAATTTAGAATCTAAAACCTATTCGATTTACTTAAGAACATATACGAATATCGATCATATTACCGATTTCGATCGCTTTCTGGTTTTACCCGAAACCGACAGTTAGGATTACATGCCGTATAGTTTGAAGAAAGATATCAAATGGAACATAATTGAAAATGGGACAATCCTACTTTCTTTTTGAGATTTTCGTTCTGATGCAAATTACGCCGCGAACATAAAATCAGATATAGAGTTAAACGAAACCCCGATCGACTTAGAGGGATCCACGATATAATTTAGTTGGAGTCAACTTCATGGAAGGACACGTTAACACGTAATCATTAAAATCAATTAATATTTGATGATAACCTCCGACCAAAATATCATTTCCTTTGGATCCGACCGCGATATTTTCTTTTAGAATGGTAATAAACGAAGGAAAAATCCCATAAATCCATGTAAAGTGACGCCACTTAGCTGTACTCTCAGCTACTTATTATTAATATTATTAAAAAGAGGCACGTCCTCATCACTTCCATTTCCCACGCAAATTAAAACCACAATTTAAATCAGATAATGGTAGAAACAGACCGGGGAAGCAAAACGGCCATATTCTTTCTTATACAAGCTCGTCGGGACGCCGATACTTGACGCGATAGGCGTTAGGTCGTTCACACGCAATTGCAGTTCAGTCCCTCAACTTTTAATTTCTTCTTAATCAACCCCTTAGTTACTTGTTTGGCCTGAATTTTGCAGTTTATTAAAATTTTTAGAATTTTAGTTTTATTTAATTTGGGGAAATTCCATTCGATTGATTCATTGACGAAATTTTGGAATTATCGGAAATGTGGCGGTGTATTTCGTAAAATGGTTTAATTGATATGGTTGAGAAGAATTAAGGACTCACGACAAATATCCGGAAAAAAGGGAACCGAGTAAACTCCTTTTCGTCTTCTCCTCCTCCTTTTATCATCTTCTTTTTACAAGAAAAACCTACGCCGAATCTCTCCCTAACTTCTATCTTTCTGCTGGAAAAGATGCCGCCGACCAGAAACCTTCTCCTCCTCCACCCCGTCCTCCTTCTCTTTCTCCTCCTCGTCCTAACTACGCCGTCCTTCAGCGATGATTCTGCTGCAATGTCCGATCTCCTCGCTGCCCTTAAGCCAACCCCCTCCGGCTGGTCTCCCACTACCGCCTACTGCAACTGGTCGGGAGTCTCCTGCTCCCACTCTCGCTACGTCACCTCCATTACCTTGTCCTCCAAGTCCCTCTCCGGAACCCTTCCTTCTTCTCTCTCGAATCTCGGCAGCCTCGCAACCCTCTCCCTCCAGGGCAACCAGCTCTCCGGCACCATCCCCGCCTTCCCTCCCTCCGTCCAGGCCCTTTACCTTGACTCCAACAACTTCACCTCTGTCTCTTCCCTCGCCGGCCTCACCAACCTCCAGACACTCTCCATCACCCAGAACATCAACCTCGCCCCTTGGTCCCTCCCCTCCTCGCTATCCGCCTCTTCCTCGCTTGCAAAGATCTACGCCGGAAGTTCCAATCTTGTCGGGACCATCCCTGACTTCCTCGGCTCCCTCCAGTCACTCGCGGAACTCCGCCTCTCCTACAACAACCTCACCGGCGCCCTCCCTGGATCCTTCTCCGGATCCAGCATCCAGTTCCTCTGGCTGAACAACCAGGTCGGCGCAGGCCTCTCTGGAGGCATCTCGGTGCTCTCCTCCATGCTGCAGCTTTCCCAGGTCTGGCTCCAGAAGAACGGGTTCTCCGGCGAGATCCCGGATTTGTCCAACTGTGGGAATTTGTTTGACCTGCAGTTGAGGGACAACTCATTTACCGGATTGGTACCGAGTTCGTTGTTGTCAATGAAGAATCTGTTGAATGTGAGTCTCGATAACAACAAGTTGCAGGGTCCCGTGCCGAGCAGTAGTGGGTCCATGAAGTTGACCTATGATGGGAACCGTTTCTGTAGGAACAGTTCTGGTCCTTGTGATTCGCAGGTGATGATAATGCTGCAGGTTGCCGGAGGGCTTGGTTATCCGCTGACTCTGGCGGATTCGTGGACCGGGAATGATGCCTGTGGTGAGTGGAGCTTCGTAGTTTGTCAAGGGACGAATGTCACTAGCATTATATTGTCGAAGCAGGGGTTTAATGGGACGATCTCTCCCGCGTTTGTGAATCTGACGTCACTTAGGACTTTGCTCCTGAACAACAATAATTTGACCGGCTCGATCCCTCAGGGCTTGACCTCACTTCCGAATCTTCAGGTGTTCGATGTGTCCAACAATAACTTGTCAGGAACAGTACCCGTTTTCCCTGCCTCAGTAAAATTTTCCAGTTCCGGGAATCCTTTCCTTGGAAAGAATATTACAGGTGACAGTGGGAGTGGTTCAGGTGGCAACTCCTCCAGCCCGTCGGGTTCTTCAGGTGGTTCCAAGGTTTCGGCAGGTGTGATTGTGGGGGTGGTTGTAGGAGTTTTGATTGTCGTCCTCATCATGTTGTTTGTGTCTTACAAATTCTTGTATGTAAAGAGGAAGCACACAAAGTTCAGTAGAGTTGGAAATCCCGAACTTGGCTTGCCCGCCACCAAGACTGGTGCTGGAATGGTGAATGCCCTCAATAATGGGTATGCTGGAGTTCCAAGCGAGCTACAGAGTCAAAGCAGTGGTGATCATAGCGAGTTTCCGGTTTTCGATGGAGGCAATGTATCTATTCCGATTGAAGTTCTGCGTCAAGTCACAAATAACTTCAGTGACGACAATATATTGGGAAGAGGTGGTTTTGGTGTTGTCTATCGAGGTGAATTGCACGATGGCACCAAGATTGCGGTTAAGAGGATGGTATCTGTTGCAATGGGCACTAAGGGGATGAATGAGTTCCAAGCCGAGATCGGGGTGCTTACAAAAGTTAGGCACAGGCACCTTGTCGCCCTACTAGGATACTGCATTAATGGGGATGAGAGGCTTCTTGTATACGAATACATGCCACAGGGAACTCTGACGCAGCATCTGTTCGAATGCCAGGAGAGGAGATATCCGCCTCTGACATGGAAGCAAAGGGTTACCATTGCACTTGATGTCGCGAGGGGTGTGGAGTATCTGCATAGTTTGGCACAGCAGAGCTTCATTCACAGGGACTTGAAGCCATCTAACATACTCTTAGGCGATGGTATGAGAGCGAAGGTTGCGGACTTTGGTTTGGTGAAGCATGCTCCGGATGGAAAGTACTCTGTCGAGACTCGGTTGGCCGGAACTTTTGGTTATCTTGCCCCTGAATATGCTGGTGAGTTTGCTAGTTTTTCTTCCTCTGAAATGTTCTTGCCATTACAGTTATTTTTACATGTGCTGTTGATTAAGCTGCAGCTGTTTTGATCAATGAAATATGGGACGTGTTAGGTCGTTTCTATAGGATCGAGCAGTTATTGCGCTCCTCTGCATATGTTAAGTTCGGTTGTAGGTGCACTTCATGTGATGATGGGTGCTGAAGTGATGGGAGTGTATGGTCATTGTTATGGAGCAGTGTTGTTTTCTTAGGCTGCCCACTTATGTGCTCTGATTCTCTCTAGCTGCTTATATTTTGAGTATGTTTCCAATGGAAACTTTCCATGAAATCATGAGAAATTAAGTCTTGCTTCCAGAGTTATACCATGCTATGATTTACTGCCGCTTTGTTTCCACTTTGAGAAGAAAAATTCGTGGGATGCCTGGTCTTTTTTGTGCTAATGGTGTTTTCTTCTTCTGCAGCCACCGGAAGAGTGACGACAAAGGTGGATGTCTTTGCATTCGGAGTAGTCTTGATGGAGCTGATCACCGGAAGAAAGGCGCTGGACGATGCCTTCCCAGACGAGAAGGCCCATCTGGTTGCCTGGTTTCGTCGGGTGCTAATCAACAAGGAGAACATCCCCAAAGCCATCGATCAAACACTCAATCCCGATGAGGAAACCCTTGAGAGCATTATTAAAGTATCCGAGCTTGCTGGGCACTGCACCGCACGTGAACCATTCCAGAGACCCGACATGGGCCACGCCGTCAACATGTTGGTCCCACTCGTGGAGCAGTGGAAACCACTGAGGCAAGAGGAAGACGAAAACGAGGGCATCGACCTGCACATGAGCTTGCCACAAATGGTTCAAGGGTGGCACTCGAGTGAAGGCACTTCCTCGACATTTGACAACATGTCGTTCTCATACACACAGGTCAGCATACCTCCCAAGCCATCTGGATTCCCTGATTCGTTCAGCTCGTCCGACTGCCGGTAAATCAAAGACATGAGTGCAATCTCCAACCAGGTACGTTATCGAACGTCAAACATCGATTTTTGATCAATCTCTAGTTCTGTGTATATTCCGACTGGAAAATCGTTTCTCGGAGGAGAGAAACCGAAGCTGCGGTTTGCTTGTAAATGACGAGCTGCCTTGAATGATATCATAGATATAGGGTCTTGGGTAAAACTCATTTCATTGGCGTTGGCTGTTGGTTGACAACATTTGGAAATAGAAACGCGTGATATTGTTTTTTCCTTTTTCTTTTTGTGATTTGATGTATCGTTTGCTGTCTTCAACCATGGGAATTTCACGGTTGGTCACATCCCGTATTATTTATAACCCGGGTACTTAAAATGCCACTGAGATCTGTGGGGCTGATGATCCTGCTGCTTATGACCAGAAAAACAGAAGGGGCAAACGAGGTTAGGACGAGATTAGTTGGTGATGGGTGGATTAGATGTGAGCTGTTAGATCTGATGCACTTCCTTTTGTTTTGTTCTTCTTTACCCCTTTGGAAGATTGTGGAATCCTTGAACGTGGTGGTTCTGCTAAAAGTGACTTGGGATGACATGTTCTCCTTTTTTAAAGTGCTTAGAGAAAAGAGGGGGGGGGGGTTGGCTTTTAAGTTTCTTAGTTTAGATTCGAAACGTGTGGATGCAAGAGACTTTGCATGAAATCTGCTGTCCGTTGCTTCCACGTTTCATATTGACCTTCTTCTGGAGGGACTGGAATTGCACATGTTGTTGGGAACCAACTTACCGTCGAATGCCTTGATGGGAATAGGAAAAAGGAAATCGTCTTTAGGTTCGGACACCTGTAGTCAATCTTATTTTTAGTATTGAATCGAATATATATATTTATTAATATAGGGGAAGTCTAAGTCTCTACCCCAGATCAGATCATCCATCATCTTCCTTGATTTTATGTTTTATAAGAAAGAAGGGTGTTGCTTTGTAAGCAGGGGTACGTGTCTGGACGCCATGGGTTTTGCACTATCAGTTGCGGGTGAAAGGGGTAAAGAAAATACAACTCAAATAAATAACACACATTCAATCAATAATTGGGGTGGGGGTTGCAAGATCTCATAATTTAAAGATTATTTGAAATCAAGGAGTAGAAGTTGGAGGAGGACAATGGAGTGATGGGTAGAGGGGGCCATGCACGTGACAATAATTGGCAGAAGGTGATTTCACAGGGAAATGGGCTAGAAAGCAATCTGGATTAAATTTGGGAAAGTTGGATTTTTAGCCTTCCCCGCATGAACGAGCATCGTGAACATGAATCTGAAAAATATCTAAAAAGAACGAGCAACAGTCTGTACAAAATGGATCGGGTCTGCATCTGTGGAGGGAGGGGGTGGGAGTGAGGGATATATATGCCAACTAATAAAATTATATAAAGCCAAAGAAAACATTACTTACTGTCCATCCACTCGTACTTTTGCAGGCAGGGAGGGGGATACAATATATAAATAAAGATTGGATTTGTGAAGTTTACCTTCAATAAATGATCTAATTTTTTGGTTGAATTTGAGCTATGAAGGAAGAGACAAAACAAAGAAGATTAAACATGGATATACAAGCCTTTCTACTCTACCCCGCCCCCACGCCCCCACCAGTGTTGATCTGTCCTCCATTGTCGATCTACAGGGCCCAGCCCCAATTTTACTTCGCACGGTCCTTTGCGGCAAAGAGAACGAGTAAAGGAGTGGGGGAATGCCCTAACCGAGAGAGGACCCAGTTACTCTGCTTTACTCTGCTGGGCTATTTGGATTTAGATGGATATAGCTTGTCCTGGGAAATTGAGTCCGGGTTGTTTCCCTGATGACGACAAACGAAGCTTATCTCTCATAGTCTCATTAGTCGTTCTTAACTCCTATTATTTTGGAGTTGTATTTAGTATTCAGTGTTTTTCTAGATTTGATACTATTTTCACGGCCCGTATAGAAAGCTTTACCCCTATCATTGCGCCTCAACGCATACCAATGAGAACAAGCTAGCTCTCGGTGTTAGCGGTTAACCTTTTTAGGAATTGATTTTTTTCTAACAAGTTAGTTTGAATAATTTTTTAATTAGTCAAACTAAATCTCTTAATTCGAGTGATTTTAGGAAGAATTATTATTTTTAGTTGGGATATAATCTTCTTCTAGGTTTTTTTTTTTTTTTGCTTTTGAACCTGATGAGGCGGGAACGTCACTGGAAATATGATTCCAATATCGAAACGATGCGGGACGTCACTATGGGTAGGGAATGGAGCGACGTATATGGTCGAAAGGGTAGATAAGACGGGATGGCTGAACGGAACGAATGTGAAAGGGAAATCGAATGATGGGTTGAGATCAACTTGCACGGATGCAAATACATCACCGTGAAAGAAGACTCGGATAGAACTCGCTTGTCACACGAATACAGATACACCACCGTGAACAAGAACGAGAGCGAGGAACAACACGAATATTACATATTCACCACCATCGGTTGATACACTCTACTCAATCTACACTTGAAATCCACCGAATAAAAAACGATGTTGAAAGAGAATCCACTTTGAATCATCTGCTCCTCAAGTCTTACATGACGTCTCTTTATATATGGATTACAAAGACAAGAAATTAAATGTTAACAATGAACCTAGATAAGATACATGTATGACCAGATGCATGAATGTGGATAGAAAGTTGAATGGTTTAGGATCTTGAATTGCCTTCATTGCAGATTGGTTAGATCCCTTTCTTTAGTAAAACTGATCTCTTTGCCTGAAGAGCTTCGTCACTTGAGAGACGCGTCGCCTGAGTGATCCGTTGCGTGGTGCCTTTTGTCGCCCCGCTTAGTCAATGACGGGCAAATTAATACCTCCAATAGGTGACGATGGCTGAGGTGTGGGCAAAACGACGACCGTCCTTGTGTCAGAACCTTTAGTCAACGTGAGTTGATCTGGTTTGCCCATCAACCATTTTTGTACATTTTTCATCCTTGAATCAAGTTTGACATGGTGTCAGTGCTTACAATCTTGAAGGACTATGAGTAAGATTAACGTCAAAAAATTATCTTCTCGTTCATACTGAAATCAAATTTCTTTCCGTTGTCATGTCTTGCTTCAGTGGGTTTTTTTGTGCAACCTCAATAGCTATTTGATAGTGAAAACTATCATTTTTGGGTAGACAAGATGATGATTTTTTTGAAATCTTAGGATATCTAGAGCACTATTGAGCAGGACGTTGAAACTCGAGTCCTTCCTTCGAATCCCACTTTAAATCAGTTGAGGCTACACAGTGAAGAGTCAACCAAGCCATACAAGGCTCTCGTCACTATTCATGCCTCTATTTATGAAGGAGTTCTAGCAAGAATTCTCACTTGTGAGACAGGAAAGGAAGCATGGGATTGATTGAAGAAGATATTCGAAGGTAGTGGTCGAAATCAGATAATACAAGTTTTAAATTTGTGGATGGAGTTTGATTTGCTTAGAATAAAGGACTCAGAGAGTATAAAAAGAGTATGTCGACGAGATGATGAGGGTAGCCATTCAAATTTGTTAGTTGCAGGATGATTTGAAAACGATAGAACTGTTGAAAAGATTCTTGTTAGAGAGATTTGAATAGAAGATTTATGTATTGGAAGAATCTCGCGATCTCACTACATTGACAGGCGATGATTTGGTCGGTTCTCTCCAAGCATAAGAACATAGGAGAGCAATAAAGCAGGAAGAGCATCCAGTAGGTGCAATTTTAATGAAACGAAATCAAAGGGGAAAGAGAAATATGTCGTAGAAATGAAGCGAGGAAGAATGCCGGCTAAAACAAGTTGAAGAACAAAAGTTCAACGGAAAGAATCAAAAAGAGTTTCTTCCATGCTCCCATTGTAATAAAACTTCTAACATGGAAGATTTCTATTTGTTCAAATCCGATTATAAATGCAAGCATTGTAATGTCCCTGGTCACGACGAACAATTCTATAGGAAGAAGAAGGTTGGCAATGAAGAGCAGGCACAACTCGCGGAGAATGAGTCAAAGCAGGAAGATCAGCTATTAGTGGCATCTTTTTATGCAACGAGTTACGGAGCCTATGCGAGGCTTAGCGGATGCATGCGTCATATCTCCCATGAAGAATTGTTTGTTGAGTTGGATAAGTCTTTCTCGACTAACATTAATATTGTGAATGGACAGCTTCTCAAGGCACTTGGAAATGGGTCGACTATTATTGAAAATTCATCGGGTACTAACCGAATTTTTAAAGTTCTTTTCGTATTGGAGTTGTGTCAAAATATTTTGACACAAGTTCGTCGTCGGAGACAAGCTCATCACCGTTCAAGGGGAATGCGATGTCCCTGTCTGCAATGAGATTAATTTTCCATATATACCAGAACCAGTAGAAGAGCCGAGCACTACCCAATCTATTGAGATTATCCACATGGTGTGAAAAGAAGCTAGTAAGCCGAAAATCTCGCCCCCAGTACTCAATGCAGCTCGGATGTTAGTATACTATGGCTATCAAACTGGGAAGGGCTTGGGCCCTCACGGACAAGGAAGTCTGGAATCCCTCGCATTCCATATCAAGAGCCAAACTGGGACTACCGGTTTAGGCTTTCGGTATCTTGGTCAACGGAAGCCCTATTGAGACGGAAATGTATCTCTAATTTGCCCACCCCTTCGAGAGACTTTCATTCCGACCCCGAAGGATATGGTTGACCTTGTCCCATCATTCGAAGACCTTTCAATCTGCACTATTGATGAAGCGCCATCCTCCTCCATCGTCGTCGAAGGGTGAATCGTTCCGAGTATTTTTCTACTCATTTACTTTTAGTATTTCAAATCGTGTAGAGTTTGTTATGTCCAGCTTTTAGACACGTGAATGCGTCTTCGTTTAGATCGAGTCACCTTGCTATATTTTTATCGTGGACTAGCAAGGAGTCCAAAAATGTAACAAACACGGTATACTAGGAATTATCGAGTTGAAGTGTGGGGGGAAACAACGTTAGACGGATGACGAAAATGAGCACTCACCCAGAATGTTCACAGCTATTCATGCTCACTGACACCTAACGCCCCCCCACTTCACTTTTTTGTCACATTAAGTTAATCTTCATGGAGTCACAAAAGAATCATGGCACCTTACAGGGATGGTGCTTCGGACGCTGATGAAAATCCATATGAAGAGCAACATGACGACTCAACCCATGACCAGAAGTTGCTTGATGACTACTACGGCCTTGAACAAGAACTCAAACGTCATGAAGAGCCTAAAGAAGTGACAATCCTTGAACCAATGGTCATTAATGTCGGAACTCTCGAGGAGTCAAAGGAACTGCTCATTCGCTCAGATCTACCTCAAGATGAAGCTGATCAACTCATTTCCCAACTACGTGAATATTCGGACGTGTTCTCATGGAGCTACGCAGACATGCCCGGGCTCGACATAGACATTGTGCAACACTACATATCGATGTTTTGGTAGACCTCAACAAAGCCAGCCCTAAAGCTGATTTTTCCCTACCACATATTGATGTTTTGGTAGACAATACAACAAGATTCGATCGCTTTTCCTTTACTGACGATTTCTCCGGCTACAATCAAATTCGGATGGTGGAGGAAGATAAGGGAAAAACCACATTTACCACCCCTTGGGGAACGTTTTGCTATCAAGTAATGCCATTTGGTTTGAAGAACGCTGGGGCGACTTATCAATGAGCCTTGGTAGTATTATTTCACGATATGATGCATAAAGAAATTGAAGTGTATGTAGACGACATGATTGCTAAGTCGTGCGCAAAGGAAGACCATGTTACTGTTCTCCAAAAACTATTTGAGCGGCTAGGGAAATTTAAATTCAGACTGAACCCGCTAAGTGTGTATTCGGGGCAACGTCGGGCAAATTACTCGGTTTTGTCGTAAGTAATCGAGGTATCAAAGTTGATCCTGCCAAAGTTGAGGCCATTCGAAATTTACCTCCGCCAAAGACAGCTAAGGAAGTGAGAGGTTTCATGAGTCAGCTGAATTACATCACCCGTTTTATTTCAAATCTGTTTGAAACCTGTAAACCCATATTCAAACTCCTCGAGAAGGATACCCCTGTTGAATGGAATATTGAATGCCAAGCCCTCCGGTTTGAAACTTATCAAACCCTTCGGTACTACTCCCACAGACATGGGGGCATCCCTTGACGCTTTATCTCATCGTACAATATGAGTCTCTAGGAGCCCTTTTGGCACAACAACCATGAGGTGCCAAAGACCATGCTATTTATTATCTGAGCAAGAAATTCACATCCAGTGAAGCCCGTTACACGATTTTGGAACGAACCTGCTGTGCATTGGTTTGGGTACTTCACCGCCTAAGACAGTATACCCTTCACTACGAAATACTTTTGGTATCAGAAAATGATCCTTTGAGGTATTTATTTAGCTGACCCACACTAAGAGGGCGTATCTCAAAATGGCAATTGCAATTGGCTGAATTTGACGTACGATACATTGCCACAAAGTCTATCAAGGGACGAAGTATTGCAAACTATATTGCTGACTATCCAGGACCAGACACGCCTCCTTTGGATATCGAATTACTAGATGAGAATATCCTGATCGTAGATGATCGACGATGGACTATGTACTTTGATGGAGCAGTCAACCTTAATGGGTCAGGTGTGGGAGGCATTGTGATATTCCCCCATCAGTCAGTATTATCCGATCGCATCGAAGGTTGTTTTTCCGTGTACCAACAACATTGTAGAATACGAGGCGTGCATTCTCGGTCTTCAACATGATCGACTTGCGAATTCAAGACATCAACGTTTTCGGAGATTCGGCACTCATTATCGCCCAAAAAAATGGACAATGGCGTACTCGTGATGCGAACTCCCATATCATGAATACCTTCAAGATATCATCAAACGCTTCCGTCACATTGAGTTCATCTACTTGCCTCGAATGGAGAATCGCTTCGCAGATGCACTGGCAACATTGGCCTCGATTATCCCACTAGTTGGACATATGAATATCGAGCCCCTGCAAATCGACATCTCTCATAACCCGAGTTGTGCTGCCATCACTCATGAACTAGACAACAAACCTTGGTACTTTGATATCAAAGTTAACTTTCAAACCGGCAACTTGAAGGATGCAGCGGGAAAGAGTGAAAATTCATACGATGGATCGCTCACAACTACTTTTTAGACGGAGTTATCTTATAAAAGAAGTCCTTTGTCGCAATCCTCATGAGATGTGTTGATGCGAATGAAGCACAAGAAATCATTACTGAAATCCATGAAAGTGTTTGCGGTCCACACCAGAACGGATACGCCTTAGCACAGAAAATTATGCGGCAAGGGTATTACTGGCTGACCATCGAAGCATACTGCATTTCGTACGTGCGTTGGTGCCATAAATGCCAGCTTTACAGTGACAAAGTTCATGTGCCTCCCATTAGATTGTACCCGTTATTTGAACCATGGTCATTTTCAATGTGGGGGATGGATGTCATTGGCCCAATCAATCCAAAAGCTTCGAATGGTCATCGATTCACCTGGTCTCCATTGACTATTTCACCAAATGGATAGAACCTCAATCATTCAAAGAAGTTACAGCAAAGAATGTGGCCCTATTCATTTGGATCAATATAATTGCTCGCTACGGAATGCCCGAATTGCCCGTGACTGATAATGGGACCAACTTCAACAACAAGATTATTGATTCATTGTGTGAAGAATTCCGAATCAAACATCTCAACTCCTCACCATATCGTCCGTAGATGAACGGTGTCGTGGAAGCTGCAAACAAGAATATAAAGAATATATTACCAAAGATGGCAGTTACATACCGCTAGTGACACGAAAAGCTCTCATATGCATTACTTGCCTATAGAACAATAACACGTACCTCAACTGGGGCAACTCCATTTGAGTTGATCTATGGAGCCTAGGCAGTTCTGCCTATCGAAGTTCAAATTCCTTCTTTCCGAATCCTCCAAGAAGCAAATGTGTCAGAGGATGATTATGTGCAACGTCGTTTGTATCACTTGGATCTCATCGATTAGAAACGACTCGCTGCTGCACATCATACGCAATGTTATCAAGAACGTGTGTCCCGAGCTTTCAACAAAACGGTCAAACCAGTGACGTACAAGCCCGGTG
The DNA here is from genome assembly GCA_029817735.1 of Melastoma sanguineum. Taxonomy (NCBI): domain Eukaryota; kingdom Viridiplantae; phylum Streptophyta; class Magnoliopsida; order Myrtales; family Melastomataceae; genus Melastoma; species Melastoma sanguineum. The sequence continues at coordinate 54,961 of JARUPW010000246.1, forward strand.
ATTTGGTTCTAAAGTGAATTCTTTTGAACATCAAAGACCCTCGTGGAAAATTCGCCCCCAACTACGACGGCCCATACGTTGTCAAGCAAGCTTTCTCAGGAGGGGCCCTGATCTTAATGAAGATGGACGGACTTGTTCGACCCTAGCCAATTAACACCGATTCACTCCGACGCTATTACACATGAAGACAAAATATTGTACTCATGTTATTTCCTTATTCAAACAATTTTGAGTCAATCCATTTCAATGGTATTTGCTTTTAACATATTCCCCTCGGAGACTTTTTAGGAACCATGAAAATTTTCAAGGCTTACAAGCCATGCTGAAGAAGCGGTGAAAGGAAGTATCGTTCTACTTTAAGTCACATAAAACCAGAAACTAATCATTTCCACCTTTCTATATAGATGCGTAACTGGGGCAACTATCAAGCATCGTTAGGTAATCGGTAAAGGAAAGTATCGTTCCAACTTTAAAACTACTCACATTGAACCTAATTATATACCATATATTTCCCTACAGGGCCTTAATGTCAAAGGGAACATCATAGGTAAAGTTATTATGCTTACATGTTCATGTTCTCATGCATCCTCAAACTTTGAAGTACTTTTCCTAGCGGAACACTTGTGTGCTAGAGATAAAAAGGCAACCCTATCCCCAAATACATACCCTTTCGAGAGTTGAGTACAAACACTTGTGAGGAATTCAGACACGATAGTATCAGAGTGGGAAGGAAATCCCTTTGACGGAAAATGCTCTAGCTATGATGACATCGAGCATTTTTTTCTTATCCCCAAACACTTTACCATTGTTAGTCATTCCTAGCCAAAGTGGAGATTTTTCAGAACACAATGACCCTTTCAAGTCAAAGAGTCATCTCACATCGATGTAAAAGGAGTTCATGTAGTCTAGACTTCGGAATAGGATTCAGATGTAGATGCGTCACTTACTCAAGTTTGAGTGTGAAGTACATCTCTAACGGATCTTGCAAGTCGACATAATACTCCTACCATCTTTCAACCATTTCAGTACATTCTAAACAATTCCAGAAAATTGAGTCTGTTGAATATTCGGAAAAAAAGTGAGACAGGGGCAAACAAAAATAAAGGAAAAGAGCTATTAGCCTAGTTCAAAAGAAAAAAAAGAAAAATTAGACACACGAGTTGAAACATGACGGTTGCAAAAGCAAAGTGTTAGAAAAAATGGGACAAAAGTTGACCCCAATAAAACAAAAGATCTTGATTGCCACTCTGGGGCAAGTCACTTCAAGTTCAAAAACCCCATTTCTTGTAGAGAAAAAGAGAAAGAAAAAAAAATCACTCTTCAGCACCTTTCTCAACACACTCTTACCCTCATATGCCATCGTGCTCATACCCTCGAGTACTGTGTCGATAAGCAAGTCCACATTGGGAGAACCACGCTTAAAGGTGACGCTCTTGCATTTTAAGTCTTATTTGATGAGATTCTTTGACTTGCTTTCTTTCTTAAAGATTAAGCCTTCTATAAGCATGGTCTTACTCCAAGCCTGCCTTACAACCAAAATCAAAGTCTCTTTCGACTAGCCTCTGAGCATTCATTTCAAAGGAATCTAACTTCCCACTCTGATAGCATAGAAACATACTTTGAGCGAGCCTTGAGAGATGTAAGAAAGGCCTTTCTTTATTTTCTATTGCATAAGTGTTTCTCTTTTTGAAAAAACGAAATTTTTGTGCATGCATATCCAACATTCATATCATCTGTAGTCAACATTTTAACAAGAAGTGCACATGGGAGACGCAAACAATCTCAAGCATACTTCATGATTTCAAAACTCATACCTTTATGCCAAGGTATGATCCTATTCACTACTACTAAGCACTCTTATGGTGTGACAACACTTCCAAGTCAAGTTATCCATTTCTCAATTCAACCGGTTAAGCGTTCGTACAAACGCTATACGACCTTCAATTCAAGCAATCGTACAAATGCGATACCTCTTGGTTAAGCATTTACTAACAAACGCGACGCTATTCGACTGAGCGTTTACTAACAAACGCGACATATTCGACTGAGCGTTTACTAACAAACGCGACATCATTTCGAATTCGGCTGGGCGTTTACTAACAAACGAGACGTCATTTCCAATTTGGTTGGGCGTTTACTAATAAACGCGATACCGTCCTCAACTCGGCTAAGTGTTTACTAACAAACGCGACACCACTCGACTGAGCGTTTACTAACAAACGCAATGTCATCTTCAAGTTAGTTAAAGCGTTTATTAACAAACGCTACGTCATGGTTAAGCATTTACTAACAAATGCAACACCATTTGGCTAAGCGTTTACTAACAAATGCGACACCAATCGACTGAGCGTTTACTAACAAACACAAAGTCATATCCAATTTGGTTACGCGTTCGTACAAACGCGATACCACCTTCAATTCGGTCGAGCGTTCGTACAAATGCGACACCATTTTCAATTCTCCTGGTTAACTGTGCGTACAAACACGATACCATTTTCAATCCTCCTGGTTGAGCGTTCGTACAAACGCGACACCATTTTCAATTCTTTTTGGTTAAGCGTTCGTACCAACGCTACACCTATTTTTACCAGCTCTTAGTTATGCATTTTCTAACAAAATCGATGCCATTTTTGGTCAAGCGATTATTAACAAAGGTGACCCTAGCATTCCTTTTCCAAAAAATTGGGTTATCATTAATTCTTCGCTCGAAAATTTTTCCTAACATTCTCACAAAGGGCAACTGTAATAACCGAATTTATTCTAAAAAACTAGATGTGTATAAGAGACAGCAAAAAATTGGGTTATCATTAATTCTTCGCTCGAAAATTTTTCCTAACATTCTCACAAAGGGCAACTGTAATAACCGAATTTATTCTAAAAAAATAATAAAATCACTAAAAATTATCGAAAATCACCAAAAATCACTAAAAGTCATCAAAAATCACTAAAAATCATCGAAAATCACTGAAAATAGAGAAAAATAATAAAAATCACCAAAAATCAGAAAATCTAAAAAGGCACACTTAAAAATAAGAGAAATCTAATCAAAAAAATAATATTAAAGTCATTTTTCTCCCTATAAATAGCTAGACGTGGGAAACACTCAAGAAGACACTCAGAGAAGGAACGCTTGGCAGAAAAAAATCAACACTTCATCATCACCAAAGGTAGCATTCTCTTTTGGGTTTTCTCGTTAAATATTGTATCAGGTTATATCCCAGCCGTCCGAGTCCACCCTTCATTCACCGACCCCCAACTTGTCTCCCCTGTAATGCAGACACTCGACGACTCCGGCTACAACTCGCACTACTTGATAATTCGGTAACCCCCTTCCTTTACCTCTATTATAATTTTTGGTGAATCTGTTGACTTTTAATTTCCTTCATTTAGATACACACAGACAAAAGCTAGAGGGGGAACGAACCCACATATTTCAGAGGGAGCCTTCGAGAAGAGAATTGAATATAGAACGAGGGAAGAACATATAGAAGGAAGCGAGTCTTGAGGAATCTCTTTTCTCCTAAGCTTAATTAGTTGCAGTTTGCTTCTCTGCCGCCAACTCTGGCCGCAACTCCAAAAAATGAAGATCCATGGCCTCAACGCCTGTGGGAACTCGTTGCCGCCATAGTAGCAGATACAAACACTGGCAATAGCAACGACAGTGGCTGTGGAAGAAGAACATCGGCTCAATCAAACGATCGATTCATTGAGTCTCAACGATACCCCTCTCTACCCGTCTATCATTCATCAACAAGCGTCCCAGCTTCAACATCGCTCTCTACAGTGGCATTGGTCTATTTCCTCTCCCCTTTTTTGAGATTGTCCTTCATCCCATACCTGTTTCCGACATTCGACATACTGGTCTCAATGCCCGTTCAACACGTTTTCAAAATCCGACACGTTTTCAAAATAGGTTAGTGGCGACTCCGACACGTTTTCAAAATCCGACACGTTTTCAAAATAGGTTAGTGGCGACTCCGACACGTTTTCAAAATCCGAAGCCTTATCGTCAAGGGATGATATCCATTTTAGATGAAACCGGAAACGGGATCCACCCGCGACAATGTGGTAATGTAGATGGATGGGGCTCCTTAAGGATTATGATTGCACTATCTCATATCATCTGAGAAAAGCGAATGTGGTGGGGGACGCATTGAGTCGAAAACATTGTGTCCTTATGATTCTAAGGGTGGAGGAAGCCCGTTTGATAAAGCAATTGAACAACTTAGACTTGAGCATGTAGGAATGATAACTCTATGTATGTAGAGTTATTTGGGACTCTTAACGGGGCTTTACATGGCTAGTTAGGCGAGTTTATGTTAGAGTTTTACAAGTTTTCACCGTGTTTTTTTTACTTCGGTTTAGTTTTAAGTTACTTTTGTTATTTTATTAAATAATTGGAACCTAGTTCATGCATCTTAGATTTATTTTGATTTGATGTAGGTAAATGAAGAGAATCATAAGTCGGGCAATTGAAAAATGGACGAAATTTGATAAAGTGCTGAAAACCTACAGAGAGCAAAAGGACGCGTCCTTCAATCTCAAGGACGCGTCCATGAGGAATCAGTAAATCTACAGAGAGCAGAAGGACGCGTCCCTCAATCTCAAGGATGCGACCTTCGACAATCTGTACAAGATCTCGCCAAATCACTTGATTCCTTCATTATTACAATTTGAAGAGAGAGAAGGCATCAATTAGTTACCATTTTTATTATTCTTAGGTTATTTTGGTATTTATTTATTTTCTTAGGCTTCTTAGGATCTTTGAGAATATTAGGAAATCTTTTAAGGGAACAATATATTCTCTAGGTTAGCCTAAGGAGGGGGGATAGAGTTTTTCATTTTGTTGGGAGTTTTTTTTAGACTTTTGCTCTGGAGGAAGAGGAGTGGTGCTGAGTAGGGTTCAAGAGAAGATCCGGACGAGGCGACTACCGACCAGATCGGGAGATCGGGAGGGCGTTCCTTATCTATTTTTCTTGATTTCTTTAATGTCGATGCTATTTTCTTCTGAACTTTGGATGTTTTCTTATTTTAGTATGAACTAATTTTCTTATCTAGGGTGCTAAATTTGCGAGACTTGTCAAGGTGATTTTGAACGTGATTTATTTTATTTGAAAGTCTGATGTTCTTTGATGTGCTTGCGTGTTTATGTTTCTGAAATACGATTGGCATCGGTTTCTGAAATAACTCGAATTATCTTAGCATCGGGAGGTGTAAGATTAATTCGAGAGGAAAATCGAAGAACGGGTTAATAGAAACTGGAGATAGGGATATCGCAGTTGATATTAATTGGATTAACTATTGGGAGTAGATTAATAATGACCGTAGATAGGGATATCACGGTTAATGTTAATTGAATCGAATGCTAGGAGTTAATTGAATATAAATCGTAGGGATACGTCTAATATATATGAGAGCATGATTTAAATCCTCGGACAGCTTTATCTAAACGTTCAATTGATCCACGACAAGTTAAGTAAATTTAGTTGCCCTAGGCTTTCTCATTCATATTTTCTCATAATCCTTGCTTATTTTATTTTAGTAATTTTCATTTAATCCACCATTTATTCGATTAGTCTAGATAATATTTAGTGGTTTATTTGGTATTCAGGAACAAGTAGTCCTTGTGGGAACGATATCTTACGTGCTATAATCGATTTGTGTGTATACTTGCGCACAACACATTTTTAGCAGAACAAGGAACCAGACGGGAAGCTATGTGGTGTGGGGACAAGTAGAATCGGAGGCGATCCGAATAAAAAGGGAAGTGCTCAGGACGAGAATTTGAACGTCATTCGAAAGAGACTTAGAACCGCGGCATACTCTCATTTTGAGCTATTTTCGGACGGATTCTTAAGGTTTGGGAACAGAGTATGCGTACCGGATGAGCGATGGGTGAAGAAGAGATTGATGGATACAGCTCACAAGCTTATAGTATACATCGGGGAACCACGAAGATGTATCACAACTTGTGAAAGTTTTATTGGTGGCCGAAGATTAAAAGGGAGATTGCTAAGTATGTGAATCGTTGTGCTATATGCCAAATGGTAAAAATAGAGCATCAACGACCGAGATGATTGCTTGAACCGCTTCCGGTGCCCGAATGGAAATGGGAAAACCTAGTTATGGATTTTGTCACGAACTTTCCGAAGGGTGGTTGGAACATGAACTCTGTATGGGTGGTGTTAGATTAACTTACGAAGTCAGCACACTTCATTCCCATAAAAATTAATTGGTCGTTGAAATCAATAACACAAATTTATATTCGGGAAGTCATGAGATACCATGGAGTACCGCACACCATCACGTCCGACCGTAACCCAAGGTTCATGGTTAAGTTATGGGGGAGCCTTCAAGTTGCTTTGGATACAAAACTCGAAATGAGTACGACGTTTCACCCCCTAAACGAATGGTCAAACGGAGCGTACGATACAAACCGAGGATATGATCCAAGCTTGTGCACTTGAATGGAAGGATAGTTGGGTTGATCACTTACCTTTGGTGGAGTTTACATATAACAATGGTTACCGCACTAACATTGGTATGGCGCCTTTCGAAGCCATTTAGGAAAGGAACTGTAGGTCATTGCTAAGTTGGAGTGAGCTTGGGGAGAGTGTCTTTGATGGTCATGAGATAATAAAGGAGACATCTAATGTGATCCTCGTAGTAAGGGCGTGTATGAAGATTGCTCAAAGTCGACAAAAAAGTTAAGTGGACCAATAAAGGAGACCCATGGAGTTCAACTTGGGTGATAAGGTGTTTCGTAAGCTATCCCAAATGAAATCAATGTTTCGGTCAGGCAAAGCGAATAAATTGAGTCTGAGGTACGCCAAACCATATCAAATCATGGAATGCATAAGGAAAGTAGCATATCGAACAACCATACCTCCGGAGCAGTCGCATTGTCATAATGTATTTTCATGTATCCATGCTAAGGAAGCGTGAACCAGATTAGGAAGAAAGAATGGAGACCATGGATGTGAATATTAACGTGAATATGGGTGTCATGGAAGAATCAGTGCAAATAATCGGGCAAAAAAGAACGAATCACACGTGGAAGGAAGACATCAATGGTACGAGTGCTCTGGAGAGGAGTCGGATTTAAAGAGCAAACGTGGGAGCCCGAGGAACATATGAGGATGACACATCCTCACCTTTTCGAGTAAAGAATTTTGGGGATGAAATGTCCTTAGGGGGGATAATGTAATAACCCATCTTTTTCTAGTTATAAATGTAATGTGATTGTACATACATAATGAATGTCAATAAGAAGGAAAATTTACGAGATTGTCAGAGTGAGTCCAAAACGATAAAAGGACATTTCAGACGCTTAAGAATGAATTGATGTGAAAGATGTTTAGGGATGTTGTCCATTTTCCAAGGACACTTTCATGAGCAATGTGGACAACCTACTATGTAAGAGTGTAACGCTTGGAAGTATCCTTATGACCGAGGAATTGACGTTCTCATTGTTACGATGATAGGCTTGGGGTTGTTGCTATTAAAACATATTTAGCTTTAAAATGAGAATCAAATTGCTTATGACAGAAAATTCAAAGACAATTTTAGCCCCAAGAGTTGACAAAATGTGAGTAATACGGAGGGAGAAATGGTGGTTGGAGGGCGCAAATGACTGCCCCAAATACTCTTTATTTAAAATGTTTTCAAATGTTTTTTATTTATGTTCACAACATGCAACTCTTTATTTAGGTTCGTCGAACCTAAAGTGCAGAAGTAGGAGACTATATTTGTGGGTTTATCGTTGTAAGTTTCCTTAGCGTTAACTTTTCCGTATACACGTTCACTTAACCTCCCCCTTGTTTCGTAGGACGCCGAGTAGTCGGAGGTGGGCCACGTAATATTGGGGTGGCGACTGCAAGCGATTATTTACAACCAATGGGCCTCTGTCCTGATGACGTTTGCCTTATAATTTTTATTCGAAGAAGTTATTACGGGGGGTGCTTGCATTAGAAGACAAGCCTACGAATGGTTGTCCTGTCACTTTTCTGGTTTGTACTTTGTTGGCTTTCACAACACGATGGGCTTTACCCTTGCTTTCTTTTGAAGGAAAGAAACTTCGCCCTCTGTAGTCACATCATAGTTCCCCCGTGACAAATCTACCGAAAGATTGAAAAAAAAATATGGTTTTGTTGCGATAAATATTCTAAAGAAAAGATCGTCCAATTTTACTTTTCCAAGGAAGGTATTTACTGTTCACAGTTTTGGCAGGAAGGCATTTGGTTTGAAATGCCAATACCCTCTCCAGTAGCATAAATTAGGATGGGTTGTGGTATCATTCAAAGTCTTCTCCCATTCTTCTTTCACAACCTGAATTCTAAATTACCCTTACGTCTGTTAGGGATCACCAGCCGTTGCTCCTGTCTCTTATACACATCTAGATGTGTATAAGAGACAGCCATAGAGCCTATATTCGCAACCTTAAATCCCTCGTCAGCCTAGGTCCAAAACTTTAGGCGAGGGAGAATTCTCCCTAATCACAGATATTGCACTGATCGGCTACTTCTATGTGGTGTTTGTCCCTGTAGTGATTGGAACTGCAAGGCCCACCCACAGAGAGAAGGGGCAATGTTCTTCCGGGAACATTGCCTTCGGGTGGAATGTTTATGAGTATGTCAGAGAGTTAATCCAAGTGCGTTCCGCCATCTTCCTTGCGACATCCTCCAGTGTGAATGGAAAGATGATGACGAAGGAGACATTCGGGTTTTGTCGTGGAAGATGGAGACATTCAAGTATTATTATCCAGGGAGGCGGGGACATAAAATCAAATCAGTACACCCAGACGGAGACCTAAAATCATTCAGGTGAGCGATCAACGACAAACGAGCAACACCATAGTGAGCAACGAAGTCAACACAAATAGCCACAAATGAATGGGCGATGGACTGGCAACGGTCAGGCGACCAGCTACCTCAAACACGTGGCAAGGAAACGTGGGAGTCGACATGGCTCCTTCCATGGACACGATTTGTGTGCAACAGTTCGTTACTGGATCCGGCAATGGCACACCCTTCTTATACCGAAGAGGGTAGGTCGATAAGTTGGTTGGTAATTTCAAATTTTTAAATTACAAAAGAAATTGGCATGCGACACGTTATTAACTACCTGTCATTTGTTTCCTTGCTAATGAAGCAACTACGGGAAGTGTCATCCGAGCCCACACATTTTTAAAATTGTATTCGAAGTGACTTTTATTTTGATAACCTCCTTCCTGCTTAATATGGCTTTATGTACCAATTTTTAATGCAATCCAATCGTCACTCTATGCACTTACGAAAAATTTAATGCAAGCCGACCCTCGATATTCTGGAATGGATAGTATCCAGGCACATCATCATGCCTCTAATTGTTGAAGTCACACATTTGCATATGACTACATATTGTCCTATTTCCTATCCTTAAACATGTTTGTCCAAGACGCAGGACCTCCAATGGACCTCCTAGCTTACACGAATGAAAATCATGTATTCGAATTTTAGTGACCATTCGGTAGAATCTCTGTTCTTAACCATGCCTCTGCCTTTGGAAGTCAGCCATAAGGGGTACGAATCCTTACCATGTCTGCCTAAGATTACAAAACAAAAGGCTATAAATAATTACAGTTGATATATTCAGCCTTTAAGGTATTAAATATGGACTATGCTTTTCGGATTATTGACTTTTCAATCCAATTCGTTGAATGAAAGAAATGTTCCTTCCTAATTTGAGTCATCCTAATTGACACGCCATATGTTCAATGCTGGACATACTAAAAGGGGATTGGATCTGTGTATGCAATTTAGGAGTAGGTGCCACTCGAAAAGCATGAAATTAACTATATTCGAAGAAGCGTGCCAAATATACAAGGCGTTGCTGTCCAAACCAGCAGGATTACTTCTGTCTCTTCCAATTCCACGGCATCTGGCAAAAACAATAAGTTCTCATACATACAGGGTTTCTTAGTGTTTTCTGGAATTAGTTGTTCAGGTTATAAAGTGCACAGAGAACAACAGTTCGATTTTGTCTAACATCAGATGGAAGTGAATTCCGGGGATGGTAAATGTTTTAATACAATGTATAAATCAATATGTGCATGATGCAACAATTGAGCATTATTTGAACATGGTGTAGAAATTTTGTGATTTTGATTTGATTACAAGCTCTGTGCAGAGGGAGATGGTTGAAAAGAAGTCGGCAATCGGCTTTAGGGAGAAGGTAGATCAATAAGCTTGAGGTCCATCTTAAATTTTGGTGGATGGATCGTCATACCCCATTAGTAGAGATACGGATAACGAGAAGAAAACAGGAAGAAAGCTTCACGAAGAAGAACGCAAAAATGTTAATAGATTAGTGGAAGCAATGTATTCAAATTCTATTATAGATAATGGTGAGATGTAAATTGGTGCCGTTTGTTCTGTTACGTTTTCTACTTCCTATTGTTGTATTACGACGATCTTCAAGCATATGATGAATGAGAAGCTCCATCCACTTCTTGTATTCTCAATCCTGCTATTGTTCCTTGGATGCCATGCGATCTGTCATCTGTCCTGGTGCTTCAATCGCACAATCTTGCTAAACCATAAAAACCGGCTTCGGGATCGGGATACATCGGCCAAACTTTTGGTGGACCAGATTCACATAGTAGTAAATGTTACGTAATTGGGTTCACGTGTCTGGGAATGCTCATAATCCTCATTATTTTCCAAATAAACAGGTGCTTTGGATAAGTAAAGCACAAAAATGATTTGCCAGGAGGGTGAAAAACAAAGACTACCGAGAAACTTAAATGTTCAATGCACAGCTATGTTGGGAAAGCATATGCCTATGCCAGGTTGTCCCGTAACCTCTTTGTTGTCTACTTTACGCTTGTGACATTCATTGTTGATCCTCCAAAGCTTGGCCAAAGACGCCTACTGTACTTATTAACATTCCTCGCCTGTCTCCCTTGATCCTCCTGGCAGGTTGCCGCGGAACCAAATGCAACGACAGTGAGAGAAGGAGAGAAAAGGAGAAAAAAGGAGGGAAAACAAAAGTAGGGAAAATGAGGGAAAAGAANAAAAAAAAAAAAAATGAAGGGAGTGAGAGGAGAAAAAATCTTTTCAGACATTTCCAGAAAGACCTTCGCCCTATCAATTAAAAAAGCAATCACGTTTCGCGCCCAAACCATAATTAACCCCAATTCTCCCCAACGCAAAAAGACTTCTGCTTGTGCGTAGAACTCAGGCTTTGTACTTGTAATCAGAAGCGTTGCACATCATGGCCGACGACAACAACAACAATCAGGATGTTATTGTGGTATTTCGGGTTCCGTTTTCATGTTACCACTCTTTGAACGGGGTGACGTCCGTCATCGTCGCAATCATCCTTGCAGGGGTACGTTGGCAGTCGCTGCAGTCCCAACAAGGTCATCATGTTGGTAAGGTCGTCTGACGAGGAGCGCAAAGATGCATTGCGGCAACTGGGTTTCTCTGGCTTTCTTCATCTGTGCTGCAAGATGACGAAACACTACCATCTACGACATGTCGTATCAGAATTCAACCCGTCGACTAGAATGATGTCTATCCAAGGCATTGAGTACGAGTTGACTTCGCAGGACGTGCAAACCTTATTCGAAATTCCCTGTGTAGGATCCCAAGTACTGCTTATAGGTTCTTTGGCTGACGTAGATGCCCGACTGAAGTCTCACCTGAAGGGTGGTATAATCAATTTGAGTTCGGTGGAAAAGAGTCTGTATGTAGACAAACCAGTGGACAATGTCTTCAAATTGGAGGTATTGCTATTCATTTTAGGATATTTTTTGTGCCCTAGAACAACGCCAAATTTGGGGAAACAATACTTGTTTGCTGCAAGCCATCCCGGGAACACGTTATCGTGGGATTGGGCATCCCATGTGCTCCGTCACATGTATGATGTTGTGCATGCATTTAGGAAGAAGAACAATAGATATATCGTAGGATGCGTCGTGTTGATGCTGGTAGGTTGCTAGTCTTCAGTCGAATGTGCAGTTTAGTGTGAATTGCGTAATTAATGTGAACTACTGCTTTAGCTATTTTTTCCTTAGAAAAGTGACGCTGGGAGGATTCCGCCTGTTACACCTGTTGAGGAGAATTACCTATGCCGACAGTTCCAGAGTGCGCAAATTGGAGTGACAGCAGACTATTGATGTATTAGAAAACGAATATGCAGTTGATTGTGGTTTAAATTATGTGTTGTTTTTATGATGCGTCCCTTTAATAAATGCGATGATGTTGTAATTCATTGTGTGTCGTGCATATGAGAAGAGGGATGTACCAGACACAACCGCTGCCTTCCGTAGTACAGAGGTGAAGTGTTACATCGAACTTAATTACAGTGGAATTGGTGATTCGACCGTGTTTTATTGAAATCATTATTGGTATGTTTCGCCAGGTCGTCCTTTTGCACATTGGTAGGGTGAAATATACATTAGCGCAGCTACTGACATCAGTTTCGAAGGTTATTGAAATGATTTGTCCCCATAATCACACGGTACAGTAGAGGACAACAGATGAAATCTCTATCCCTGCTCCTGTGGATCGTGAATTAACCCCTTCAAAGGCAGTCTGTAATGAAGAGGTTCCTTGTGGCAGCAATAACCCCCGCCCAGATTCCCATCCCTTTAAGAGTGGAACACTGACGAAGGTGGGTGTTCACCACATTCCCACAAACAGCTCTGTATGTCGTCCAGACCTCGTGGAAGCAAAATTAAATGACGGGAAAGAGCAAAACGCACAGCAGGGCGTAGAGGAACTAGAATCGCAGGAAGAGCCTCCGCTGACAGTAGATAGTGAAGAAAGAAAACAGGACGCCAAATGTCCAGATGTCGTCATCTCCATTAAGGTTGGTATGTGATGTGCATCGATGTTGCATCGACAATTGTTTACTGTGGTTATGCATAACGCCAGGAGAGCGCATGTTCGCGCAACAACGTCGTACCACTAATTTCCAGACCGGCGACCAGACGTACAAATGAGCGGAAGCCAACGTCATTACAGCTAGTCCGTACGACAAAATTGAGGCAGAAGAGGAAGAGAAACAATAATTTGAAAGAGGTGGATCTTTACATCAGAGATTCATTGGGTAATTTCTGTGTTTTTAACACGGGTGGCCGACTGTGTGATAGGATTCGAGGGAAGTAATGTCAACGGTATTAGAGAAGTTCATGGACGATGATAAAGAAGTGATAGGCTTCGCTTTGAATGATGGACTTAGTCCCAGGTTCGTCCGCAGTTTAATTTCTTGACTCGCTTTAAGAAGAAAAGATAACATTTGCTTTGTGTGCAGCGCGTTAGTTTGTCGCACGACGAAGATGTCGATGTCCAGAAATGCCATTCAGACGTTGTGACCAAATAAATGGGTGCAGAATGATGTAAATAGTCTTCTTTAAAGGTAATACGTGGGTATCATCCTTGCGGGATCTGAGCTTCGCTGTTTTAATTTCAGGTCATTGATATCACTGCGGTGATTTGTAATGCCAACACAAGTAGTGCCACAAGAAGGAAATGGTTTCTCACAAGCTGGATTGGGGTATGTGAACCCTGAAAGAGGCCATTCACTTGACTTCACAGCTTGCTACTGACCAGTTTAAGCACTTCAGGCCCTTGCCGTTACGAAATTCAGCGTTGAGAGGATGTCGCGGATTCCAGAATAGGAGGTGAAACATCTGCACAATTGGGAACTGTATCCAATTGTGAGTTTGTAAGTCATCCCCACTACGCATGTATTTCCATTGTCGTTTACGAGGACTTACGACGACAGACGAAGATATACATTCCAATTTGTGTTTCGGACAGTCACTGGGTACTGGCCATCATAGATATAGTCGGACGGGAGACGTTCGTATTGGACACGGCAAACAATACAAGGGGTCGAAGTAGGAACATGCTTATAATGTGGGTGGTCTATTTAGTACGTCGGAACACGTACGAATTATGAAGGATGATGATTCAAGGTTCCATGATATGGAGGATTGTCATTAGAGGTGCCCCCTGATGTGCCAAATCAATTCAACCGTGGAAACTAGTAAGTTGGTCTAACCTTTTCGGATTATATATGGATACATGACACCTACAACTTAGTTTTTATCATATGTTCAGTGCGGACTGTAGCGTCTTTTTCATGAAGTTTAAGTGCTCCGATAAATTTCTCAACGACATCAGGCATACGGTTAGTTACATTTCCTTGGAACTGGAATTGTCGCACATAAGTTACCACAACTGACGTTGCGTTTGTGTTTAGACCATGTCATTGTCCGACCGTTTCTCCTTCGTCCTCCGGATATGTCTCTAGGAAAGGAAAGAAGTCCCCATCCGGCAGCAAATGGACGAGGAGGCGGCAGCAACGGAAAAGGTGACAACCAGGCCCTTGCCCATTAAAGTTACTCTACGAAAGAGAACATGAATCTCCACTAGGAAGCGGACATTGAAGTCACTAACGTAACATTGCCTTTACTGAATTTTCCAAATATAGTCTGCGTGTGATGTATGCTTCTAAGAATTGAACTTTCGGCATAGTGTCAGACGATCCCAATTGATCCGACGTCTTTTGAGGCTTCAATCCCCAATAATTTCTTTCTTCGTTTCCTGCCATTGGTCACGTCCCGGGCAACGTCGTTCCGATTTATTCTCGCATTCATTTTTCCATACCTTTCCACAAGTTCTTCAATTTCTTCGCTTAGGGACACGTATGAGGATTGGCTACGACTGGCCAAGTAGCACAACCGATGCCATGACATCAACAGTGCTCCCATGCGGCAATCTTCTGCAGTCATTCCCGTAACTCCAGACTGTTTAATGTTGGTTACACCGGCCATGGCATTTTTTATCCACTTATTGAGGAGGAAATTTTCAGGAATGAGGGTTCGGCCTTCTACCTTGCAGACAAGAAAGATGGGGGCACATGGGGATCCAACAGTCTCGTAGCGACAACAGTTGCAACTCAACTCGATCGGACCAATACATGAATAGACCTGGAATGTAACGTCGTCATCCGAACATTAATGCTTCAAATTATATATGCGACATGAAGTGCTGCCCATTTAGGATTGGACGTAAAAGAGTGCCTCCTTCTTCATTTGCTCAGGTACACGGCGAAAAGACTCCATTGTGTACGTTGCATGAGCATGCTCCTCCAACGTTCATTGTCGCTAATGGAGGCGTGCAAACCAATGTCCTGTAGCACGTTCATAGTGATACAAGAACTCCTGCAGCTGTCGTTCGTTTCGTTCATCTCTTTCAGTTTGTTCATTCGTGCCTTTCGTCGATGTTGTAATATTTTTCCCGTTTTCGTGGTTGGTAGCATGAACACCCAAGCTCCCAAGGCGTCTTCCCAAGTAAGCTCTCATCCATTTCCTCGATACTTGATTTTGAGGTCGGTGTCAATTGCATTTTTTTTGTTTTCATTTAATAATAGTGCTGGTTTGTCCGATGTTTGATCTAGAGATGGTTTTGGTGAAATGTATTTTGGGGTCTGACGTCAATTTCAGTTTTCAATATTTTGCTTAACATTTTTATAATGGTCCCAAAGCTTGGTTGTGTCATCCACGAGATACCTTGTCAAAGTGCATCCCGTATCAATTTTATTTTAATGCTTTTATAATGGCGTTGGCCAATGTGTTTCGGTATATTAAAATACGTGCATTGAAGAAATTTTATTTTTTAACTCATTTCATGATTTCAAATTGTTAATCCACATGACTATTCGAAAATGAGCCACATGATTTCATATTTTAGAATAATTTATTTACTATGCATTTTTATTTTTAAGATTTCATTTTAAGACAGTATTAAAAAATTATGTTCCTTTAGAGTTTCATAGAGTTTCAATCATTGACATGCCTCAAGCAATTTATTTTGTTTGCTTTGATTTTTATGCAAATATTTATGGACGTGGCTTGCAGACAACCAAGACGCACCCCGTTCTACGCTCTCGAGACAAAGACAACAAATATTAAATATTCGAGGTTTATTTGGATTCTCGAAGATCAAGACGCTATGAAGACGGCTTAGCACTCACTAACAATCGACATCAACGACTTACTAGGCTCGCTGTAAACCTAAATACAAAAGAGCACAGTGAGGTATAAACGCTAACATAGACGTTCTATGTTAAGGAGATTGTGAAATAGTACAAACTCCACTCGTCCTTCGCCCGGTTCTTCCTCGAATTCAATTCGGTTTAAAATTGTTAAGGGCCTCTTAAACAATCAGTGATTGCGTCTTTGCGCAAGGTAATTTTTAACGAATAATTTTTTTTATATAAAATGATTCACATAGGCTTTTTTTAAAATAAAGAGCTAGATATTTTAAATGTCACATGATCTTTATTTTCAAAACCGAGCTCTAATAAAATGAAATGCTTCGAAACACACTTTCAACTCCTCCCCTTTTCTTTGTAATATACGCATGCGATTTGGTAATCTCTAATTCCAGAACCTTAATGAATCTCAACAGTTTTTCTAACTTAAACTTAAAATAAGTTAGTGGCGACTCCTATATTTTTTTCAAATCCAAAGCATTATCGTTAAGGAAGGGTATCCATTTTAGATGAAATCAAAAATGGAATCCACCAACAACTATCGCTAATATATTTACCTCCCGTTACTAGAGATAATATTTCCAAGATAATCTTCTTCTCCGCCCATGGACGTAGGTCGGTTGATTGAACTACGTAAATTTTTTGTTTCCTTGTTTTACGTTAACTTTCGATCGAGGACCGGATCCGATTCAACACGCTTCCGAGGGCTTCTACGCACGCCAACAATTGGTGTCAAAGCTTCGAGATCGAGAAGGTTGATGGAAGCATGAATTTCGACGTTCGCGCGTGTAGATTTGAGATCCATGGCGAGTGGCAAGTTTGAGGTCGAGATGTTGGATGGAAGAATGAATTTTGGCTTGTGGTAAATCAAGATGAGGGCGCTACTAGTACATGGTGGATTGGAGAAGGCTCTTGCAGATCAGTCGAGGTTCTCTTCAAAGTCAATTTCTGACTAGTGAGAAGAGGTGGATGCTAGACCGAGATCGGATATTCAGCTGTGTCTGTCCTACGAGGTTCTCACAAACGTGCTCAATGAGACGATATCGGTCGGGCAGTAGGCTGGAGAATCTGTACATGACGAGGACTTTGAGCAACAAACTTCTTTTTAGACAAAGGTTTTTCATGCTCAGAATGATGGAAGGTATGTCCATTAAATTCTACCCGGATAATTAGCCGTCTGTATCTTTGGATTTGGAAAGGATTGCAATTCCCATTTCATACCAGAGCTTCAGGGAGACGTTCTTGTCAGGGAGAAGAGTTCTCATAGTTGACGATGTATGGTCTCCCTTTTATCAAAGTATTTGATTGATAAATAGTTGACATGTGAAGCTGGGCAACCCATTGTGAAGGCATTAACAGTAGGTAGGACCGGCTCCAAAGATACCGGCGGTGTAAAATGCTTTCATTGTGGTAAGAAGGGATACATAAGGAAAAACTGGAGGAAGTTGGCAAGGAGGGATGAAGGGTTGCAGGCATCAACGAAGATTGTTGTATATACTAGCGACAGTGATATCAGGGACGGAGATGTGCTCATGGCTAGTGAGGTGCAGGCTGTTGAAACCGAGTTGGAGGGACTTCCATACAAGGATTAGAATCTTGACTCAGGGAGTACTTTCCACATGATAAGGCAAAGTTCATCACATATTGCTCCATTGTAGGTGGAGAGGTACATTTGGGCAACAGTCACAAGTGTAGGGTTGTAGGTGCAAAAACGGTTCGACTCAGAATGAAAGATAGAGCTGTGAGAGAGTTGGTAGGTGTCCAACATGTACCTGACATTACGAGAAAGATTATTTATGTGAGTATTTTAGAAGCCAAAGGATACGAATTTTCTACTTCAGATGGAGCCATCAATGTTCGCCGAGGAAGGCGGTTGTGGATGAGGGGAGACGATTGGAAGGCTTGTATATTATTGAGAGGTGTCGTTGCTATTACCACTGTTGGGTCTTCTGAAAAGTGTCATGAACCTTTTAAGAGGAGTATTCAGTCATCAGAGAAGCAGGTTAATAGGTCGCGAGCGCGTAGAAGTAAGAAGATCTGGGTAGTCAAATCTGTCGTGGATGGGCTTGGATGTTCCGTTGATAGGCTCGTTGGAGCCTGGAGGAGAGGAAGGGGAGACTAGTACATGGAGTGACAATTACTTAGATGTTCTATGGACTTCGAACCAATATGGAGTTTGTTAGGATTTTGTGACTCGAAGTTGAAAATTTTACGATTTGGAGAATATTTAATTCCCTAGTGAAACATACGGAAGGTGAGAGAATATCTTGGGGGAAATATATTGGGTGATATCCGATTATATTAATAATATATTTACCTGCCGTTGTTGGAGATAATATTTCATAGATTTTCTATATATTTGTGGGCATTTGTCACCATACGAAGCGAAGTATGAGACAACATAGAGCAAATTCCTAAGAGTATAGAAGAGAGTTACACGACTGCAAAGTGTGTAGTGGTAAAGAAATAGTGTGTGTTGGGGAAACACGGAAAACACTTCAGGTTTATTTCTTACCGGGAAAGCGGAATCACTTACTCAGGTAGGTCGATGGGGTTAAAAATAGTTTTCACCTAAAATTTATACTCCATCGTTATAGTGAAATCTTTTTCTCCATCCGTAGACATCGGTCGATTAACCGAACCACACAAATTCTTTGTCTCCTTATTTTTTGTTGACTTTCGATCGAAGACCGGATCCGATTCAACAGCCTTTTAAGGGCTTCCGCGTGCGCCAACAATGAGTATTGGAATGGTGGCTTAAGTTTGGGATGTGAGTTACAAGTAACGTGGCTCAGAGAAATAGTGACTTCCGCGAGAATGGTAATTGGTTATTTGACTAACGTAATATGGTGTGTCTGTGCTTGACCGATTGTCAAAGGTTCAAAGTGTCCAATTAAGTTGTACATAGTATAAGCATTCATATAGTCGAACATCTCAATTTTCGTAAGGATAATCTAGACGATTTTTCCTACTATTACAATATCACTTCTTTTTTTCCTTAAATAAGATATTTGAGGACTTTATGGTGGTATCAAAGTAAGTTGTACTCGAAGGGATAAGGTGGAATGATACGAAAAAGTTGGCGTTGGACGACTGTTGACATGGAGAATTCTTGGGCCTAATTACGATAAGCCCATAAATCCAGACCCATTTTATGAGAAACACGCAAAGCCATTTCGCTGATCCACAGTAAGTCTACCAAGACAATGACATAAATTTTGGCCCCATTATGTGGAAGCCCATAAGCCCAAGGGTTTGTAAGAGTGTTTGGCAAGCCCACCGTTATGTCAGCCCGCCAAGGAAAGTACTAAATCTACGAAGACAAAACCGTCATGGTCAGAGTCTACCAAGAACAGAAAAGATCATGATTCCGAGATTCTAGGAAATTGGTTAGGGAGACCACGTCCCTATGATTTGAGTCGATATTCTGGTGGACAAAAATCAGGGAAATGTGGCTCACGTCTCAGTATATCAGATTCAATATAAAAGGAAGTAAGATTCGTAAAAATGACAAGAACATTCATCTAAGGCCAAAAAGTGCATTGATTGTCTAAAAAGCTCTCACTTTTCCAGTTCCTCCGCGCTCAGCTTTCCAGTCCCTTGTTACCAACCTGCATCCAAGTCATCCCTTCACCAAATCTTCATCCACATCTACATTCATATCCTCATCCATCACGCCACCGTACCAGTCCACAAGTCCACGACGTCATCAGCAAGTCTACGCCGTCCTCACCATCCATTTTTTCAATTCTTTTCCTTTTTGATGGCTGTAAGCATTTTCATTTGATTGTAAGACATCGTTCGTTATCATTTGTTAATACAATCATCTGCATTTCATTTGATTGTAAGACAATGGCCCACATTCGAATCCCTGTGAGTATCCGTGCCAAATATTTTCGACGTGCTTCATTTCCGACGCGAACACCATCAAGGCAGGAAGGGCAAAAAAGGGACACTATTATGTGCAGAATGAAGGATACACATCGCTCGTCGGGCGATCTCAAGGAGAAAATAAAATATTGGATAGGAAGAATGGTGAAATGTCGATCTCAAAATGGAATCTCTGTACGCGAATGAGAACACTGCAAGGCAGGAATTGCCTTGAATATGGCCAAGAAGCCGAATGTGAGTACACTAGAGAAGACTGGATGGGCAACCAGGGATTGTGGGCCATTGTCAACCCAAACAATGAATTATATATATAGGAAACTATTACACGTTTCTAATAATAGTATAGGCTTCATCGCGGCTGTATAATGAGCTCGAGAAGGGGGACGCTTTGCCACTACACCCGTAACCTTTACAAGTACTACATCACCACATTCTGCTGCCCTCAACTCATACCTTACTATTCTCATTCCTCCTCGCAATCTTTTTCCCCCTTCCCGCGGCCCCCTAATCAAGCATTTCGACGTTGTTCAGCAACAGAAATTCTGAGCCACAGATATCGGCCTCATCTGTTGATCGACAATGCATAATACAGGCCCAAGGAACGGGAAACCTAGTAAGGAAGTGACCACGGAAACACGTCAGGCGAAGGCTTGCTGGGTGAAACAGTCATCAAGCAAGAGGGATACAAGGCGATGGGCGACAAGGATCAACGAAGCGACAGCTAACTGGGCGAACGTGGAAAATCTACGGCGAAGGCTAATGGGCAATACGGTTGATCAGTGGCTGTTAAGTAAGATTCCAGACGATCTCAGAATTTGGAAGGGAATTGTTACCAAGTTTGATCACATGAAAAGCAGATATTCCATGAAGACTGGTGACAAAGGAAGCGTAATATACGTGTAATATTTCGTTACCGCACATACGTAGGTCTAGCTTAGTATAAATAGCGGTTCTTCAGCATTGTCTACGCACACCTCTCTACAGACGGACATAATGTCATTATTATCTTCAAGTATTCCAGCGTACAAGCTCTTTGTGCTCCTGAGTTCCTGCTTCCCTCCGAAGGCATCGTCGATGGTATCCGTAAGTGCTTCCGCTTAAGGGTGTGCATCCGTTGTCTTCTCTCTTTCTTTCATTCATACGGCGACAACACACACACACACATTCAACGAACCTCCGGGCACCAGTTGCTCGTAGTGCCAGAGACTTCCGACGTGTTTAGATCCGACTTGTTCCCGGTCACTTCCGGAACGAACACGCCTTTGGCGACCACGGTGGGAGACTAAGCTAAACATGCCTAGAACTCGAGCTGGTGGTAATTCGAACAACCTCGGAGATAACCACTCCGATGGGGAAAAGAACAATGATGGAAACAACTTAGACCCAGCCAAAGCTGGAGAGCTGTTTGCCATCATGAATACTCTCCAACTCTTAATGGAGAAAGTCAGTGCTATTGACCAAAAGCATGACGCTTTTAAGGAGAGGATTGACTCCAAAATGGAGGCTGACTTTCAAAACCTGTGAACTATGACAGGGGTACCAATGAGCAGCCAGTGATAGGAAAGGTGAGTCGGCCACCAGGCGTCAACCTTACTACGACCCTCATAGGGCCTCAATCACTTAAGGGAAGAAAAAGGTTGACATAGACGATATCCCTATCATCCCAGCGGGTCCCAAGAAGGTCATGCATAATAATCAACCACTCATGATAAACGAGTACAGAACGGCTGCACAGCAAAGCCATCATGTAGCGTATCTGCCCCATTTTCGGAGGAGAGAGAATATCAATTGGCAACCCATGAACGCTCTGAGTACTCTCCCCAACCCATACACGAAAGGGGAATACTAGCTCAGGAAGATGGTGCCACTAGATGTCGCACCCGAAATTAGAGATTATGTCACCCGACTAGTGGAACAAGCGATTCCTGAGGCGGACGTTGCGAATGAGGTTCAGCTCTCTCGGGCTCCTTACCCTGACAACATCGATCGGGATTACCCTTTTCCAAGGGGATACTACATTCCTTAATTTGCCCGTTTTTCGGGCGAAGAGGGCATTTCTCCTGCAGAACATGTCGCTCGCTTCACTCATCAGGCTGGAGAACCTGCAACAAACGGATTCTGGAAACTCCGTTTGTTTCCAAGCTCTCTCACAAGAGCAGCTTTTACGTGGTACGTAAACCTCCCACCTAACTCGATGAGAAACTGGGATGACATGTAGGTTCAATTCACTATGGCGTTCGCTCAGACCGATCTTACAGTGACTCTACAAGATCTCACTCACATGAAACAACAACCTGGTGAACCCGTGGCTGTCTTCCTGAATAAGCTTCGGAAGGCACGGCTGAGATGTATAACCTCTACTTCTAAAGCCAGAATCAATGGAAATTCCTTTTACGAAAAAATTCGGATAGAAGGGCTATAGTATGAAATTTTAGGCAAAGACATACCTCATTGATGACGATTGGGTGTCGAGTTCCTAGAACAGCAATTTCTGACAACGCCAAGTGAAGAATACATAACTCTATAATCTTGCCAGCTGGAGCGTTCTGAATAACACGATATTGCATGTCATGATTAGAAAGATATTGCAGTCATGAAATTTGACCAAAAGATAAGGGCACTAATGCTGTGACTAGCAACAAGGTCTGGCATATGATGAATGATGGGCGTTTGGCTTAGCATAAGATGAATGATGGGCGTTTGGCCTAGTATAAGATGAATGATGTGATGGCTTGTGCATGCAATAAGCATTCTTCACGTGTCCATGTTTGTGTGGACGTGTTGGCATAGAGCACGTCGAGTGCTTCTAAAGAAGTTAAATACTCAAGTCCATCACGCTTCTAAGGAAGTGAAGTAAGTTATAAAGCAAGGAATAGGTATATGAAAGTAGGAAGTCCCAAATGATGCATGTAGAAAAGACCTTCCAATTTTGTGGAACAACTTTCTCAATTACAAGCACATCATCATCCCATCGATCTGCTACTGCAAGCAACAGCTTCCTCGCGAAACTGCAGTAGAAATAGAATCATAATCATGTTATATAGCGAGACACTTTTGTGCTTTCCCAAAGATTTTCAAGCGGAAGCACCTTCATTCAAGGGACCAGCCAATGTTAAATGATATAAAAGTGGTTTTCAGAACACAATATTTTACAGATGTTTCTTAACCTACCGCAATATCAATTTGCTGTATACCAACTTTGGAGGGGCAGATAGGACTTCAGCCTCTGGAAGATACAGGACGTGTAACAAATTCAATCCTCAATTGATCTTGCAAAACGATTCTGTGATGGGGCAGCCCCTCGAATAATCAACGGATGCCTACGTAGCTTTGTTAAGGATTTTCAGGGTGGCCATTCAGCTCAGACGGTAGAATCTGAGAAGCAAGTAGCTGTCAATGCATGATCTAGCAAAGAAAATATGCAGTTCCTTGGAAATTGCCTTGATCAGATCATGTTGCCAACTCGCCGCTTGGGCTATCGATGAAAGCTGGTTGATGGAAAAAGGGGTCAGATAGTGTGCTTCTCAATATGGGACATCTAACCAAAATATATGTTAATGTATGGGTTAGTCAAGGTATGAAACTTATCCAGTCAAAACAGGTAACATGAGCAGCAATTGATATTTCAGAATAAATTATCCCTAGGATTCATTGGAATGGACTGGGTTGTCTCTATAGTCTATAATGATGGATAGAGAAAGAGTGTTATTTTGATCTTCAGATAATTGAGTTGTATCGTTCAGCTGGTCTTATACTGTTGGAGAGAGCACGTGCTTGCCTACAACAGGTCCAAAGCTTGAAATGAAATAGGAGTACATAGTACCATGTCAAAGTATTTTCTCCCCCCCCCCCTTTCTCACATAATGAAGAGACCTCAAAGAAATCAACAAGGGAAAAAGCTACTAACACGGGACTAAAGCCTAAAGCTAACGGGAAAAGATGCCTCGAATCAGACCAATCCCGGCGTCGAAACTCATCCTGGCAAGCCACAATATCCCTGTCAAAACCATGGATAATCATCAACTCATCCACCCCAAGCGTGCCCTTTCCATCTAATCCCGAACAGTTGACTTGAGCAGCAAGATCTCCGTGAAAGAATAGCCATCACGATGACCCTCTTGCTTTGCTAAAACTAAGCTAGCATAACTGAATCCACCTCCAATGAACAATCTCTATATTAGCTAACATTGGCCTCCCCATGAACTATAGCTGGGTTCCTCCAGAACCGCTGCCTTCGGTTCCTCCAACTGTTCGTATCTTCCAAGGGCTTCTGAAATTTCGATTCCCTATTTGTCTCAACAGCCTTATCAGTTAGAGGTTTACCTTCCCAGACCTACACACGTTATTTCACATGTTATTCCCTGGACTGCTTTTCGACTGTTCACAAACTCCTTATCATTAATCACATTTGGATTTTCATTCTAACGTGGTCTAAATGCTAAACCTCTAAATTTGTAACTTCTTAAAACTCCGCATGCTTCTTTTGTGTTGGGCCGTAAGCCCAATTGAATATGGGCCTTACGCAAACGTTCTAGACGGTTCGGTGGAGGGCAACATCGAGTGTTCCGTAAAAGATCCGACGGCTATTATGAATTCGAAACTTCGGGAGGCCGAACCCAGAACTTCTCGGGGATTATTATGATTTGATCCCTGTAGTTTCAATGTAATCTCAAAATAGTATCCCCTAGACTTAGTATTTTAATTTGAAATACATTGAAATTTTCCAAATTTTCTCATCCAATCCTAAATTTGAAATTATAACAGTTATTATAAATAATAGCTTGATTTTAAAAGGGTGTGTAGATTTAGAATAGTTGGAATTCTCAGACAAAAAGAACCAAACTGAGATCAAATATGAAATTTAAGGACTAATTGGTAATATGGAAAAACTCGGGCTGCTCTTTCGTCCCCCTAATAGAAAAGGACAACCTCGTAAGTCGTAGGGCGGCAGTAGCTGAAAAAGAGCAAGCTTTTGAGTCCGCCCTTGCCTTGCCAACTAAACCATCGACCCCCACCCCTGGCGGCCACCCTCGTCATCAAGCAGAGTCCCATTCCCCTTCCTTTGAAGAGCTTATTGACAACAAGTGTAGCCAAAGCTTCTTGTTCAATGTCTTCAGCTATAATCAAGATTTCATGTCGTGTAATGCATCGACAATATCAGCAAACAAGAGTTCACAGATCATATACCTCTTTTGCCACAGTGACGCCATCATTGACAATTTTTGGGGATCCATATTTGCTCTCCAAAACAACATTTCTTCCTTTAGGACCAAGGGTAACTCCAACTACATCGGCAAGCATGTTAGCTCCAGTCTGCAGCGAAAATTAGGAGTCAAAATCATTAAAAAGACACGGCCTTAATATTTACCTGCAGCTTCTTGATTGCAGATCCATCCCTATTGAAGTACTCGTAGGTATCGCCCAGGACTCTCTCGTTCTTCAACTTAGGAATAAGCTAGAGGGAGAAGTGTTCAGGGATTGGAAAGAGTTAGCCAGAAAAGCCATCTGGTACGTGAATCTCCTTAGAGAGAAAACACAAGCAAAGGGGAGCTTGATTCTGGGACCCTTTATGACTTATCAAGCGGAACCGGTCGTGGATGTCGACATCGTGGAGTATGTGAAGGGTCAACCCTTAACATGTGATGAGTTGACTAAGAAAAACTTTAGGGCCAAAGCATCCTGGAAAACTCGAGAGGAAAGGAAATACTCCTTCGACAAAGCGAAAGCCGACGAAATCTTCGAATTTATGCTCCAAAAAGGATGAATTCGACTGAAATCGGGCCATCGAATTCCTCGTACCGACAAAGAGAAGTCGAGGAATTTTTGTAAGTAGTATGAGTCATTTACCCATACTACCAGGGATTGCATCACGTTCAAAAACCTGGTGCAAGACCTCATAGAGTCCAAGGAATTATGCTTCCCGGACTGAGAGGATCAATCGCTAATAGAGTCGCATCCTTTCGGCGATTTAATTGACATAAACGCTTTTGATGTCAATTGCCTAATCGTACCTCCCTTATCGATGCAGGAGGACAAGGATCAATCGTCCAGAACTGACGAGATGATCATCGCCAACATGCTGTTTAAACGACTTGTGAACAAAGGGATACTGTAATGCCCTGCTGATCTGAAAAGCATGCAGCATAATCGTTGTTGCTGGCATATAGACTCCTCGTACACCACTGCCATACCTTCAAGAAGTACCTATTGAACGAAAGGAAGGCAGAGTGGTACGATCTCAACCGCCTTAAAGAAATGGTTGTGGGAATCAATAGTGGTCCAAGGGTGTACCAACGCGTGGATAAACGCTTGGGGCAGAAAATAGCCCCACCAAATTAGAACAAGGGACTCTATACTCCTGTAGAACTCATGAGACGGGGTTGCGGGCGAAAGCAAGCCTGTCCAAGAAAGGGAATCCAACAAGAAGCTCCTTAGGCGACACGCTATAGAACGCGTCAGGCCTCAACAGGCGAAAGAGAGCGCGAAGCGACAGGATCACCCCCGAGGCGATGAAGACACTATGAGAACAGAGACCCCGCTAGCCCAATTTCTAAAAGCTGACATGCTTTTTTACCCAGATGTGTAAGCCAATAGTAGCACATAAAGTACTCATCACCCAGATGTGTCAACTCTGCTGCAACCTGTACTTCCTACAACTGGCCGGATTGGCATCTAAAGGAAAAATCAAGGTGGAAAGAGTCAACCCTCTATCAGGTAACATATCTGACTCCGAATTCACTCACTCTTCGGAGACTTCATCCGGGGAAAACCTCAAGAGAGGTTATGACCCGCATAAAAGGGAGTTTGTTCAGGTTGATAATTGCTTGCAACTCCTAGGAAACTCACGCTTCGTTTGTGTTCCTATCCTCCTAGATGTGGGAACGTGGCAGAAAGTGGGCATGGGAACACAACCCCAGACACCCACTGAGAAAACCAAAAAGCGAAGAGAAAGTAGGGCACGACACGCTGCGCAGAACCGTGCCAAGACGGCAGTCCCTGAAACCCAAGAAACTAAGGAATCAAGCGAAAGCGTCCTCGCTTCAAACTTGCCGAACGATTACAACCCAGTTCAATCCGGGACTCCACCGAGGCGAACGGAACTAGTTGCAACGTCCTCATGCTACCAGCCGAGTTTGCTAAGAAAGGAAGCAATCATACAGATGGTAGGCTAAGACTACCTTTTAATCCTAACACCGTCATTGAAATACCACGGAACTTTCCAAGTCGGTGGTTGAGAGAGCCTCCGACGCCATTACGGAAACACATGTTCCCACTCCACATTCAGGCGACGATCAACAACGTGGCAATGCGTCACGTCCTTGTTGATAATGGAGCGACTATTAATCTGCTCCCTCTAAAGGCTTATAAAAGTCTAGGGGAAGACATAGCCGAACTTGGGGAGACTGATGATAGAGTCAGCGGATTCAATGGGATTACCTCCTCTTGTTGGGCGTGGTTTCTACCAGACTCCAAGTGAGTACACACGAAAAGAAGACGGCTTTATTTGTCATTGACATAAAGCCCTCTTTTAGTGCCCTGCTCGGGAGGGATTGGCTCTACAAAGCTGGCGCCATACCATCTACTATTCACCAAGAACTTCTGCTATGGAGAAAACATGGCCTAGAAGTTAACATAGGTGAGGCGAATGAAAATACTAATATACATTACATCTGCACAGGTGCAGTCAAGCAAGTCAAAGACATGACATTGAAGCAAAGGGATGCAATGGGAGACCCGAATGTTGGCCCTCTAGGCTAAGGAAGCTACAAATTTATGGTCACATATGACGGACCACCTCTAGCTCAACCTTAGAACCCAATCGTTCCAACTGGATGGGGTGACGAGCTTCAACTAGAGGTCAATGAAGATTTGACCCCTTTGGAGAACGAGGCCGGGATACGAGATAACACTGATACTCAGCAAGCAGAAACGGATTTGGAGCCCGATAAACTCCTCAACACAACCTCGTGTAATGGAAAATGAAGTACTCGATCCAATAACGGATGTCCTGGAGAGATTAGCTAGCTAAATGGCATCCAGAATAAGCGAGACACGATGTAATGTGTTTCCCCAAGCGTGCGAAGACATGCTAAAATATTAATAAAGAAGCTGTTAATACTTCCGTCATGCCGTGCTATCCTTTGAAAGAAATAAACCTAGGGACCGATGATTCACCACATGTCACCTATCTCAGTTCACTCATGAGTAAAACTAAAGCATATGACATAAGTAAGGTGTTACATACCTATAAAGATAGTTTCGCATGGGACTACACTGAGATGCCTGGTTTAAACCGGGACTTGGTCGAACACCGACTACCGATACATAGCAATTGCAAGCCCGTAAAACAAACTCCGAGTAGGATGCCACGTGAAGTAGCTCAAATGATCTACGATGAAATTAAGAAACTGTTTAGGACGGCTAAGTACGTAGACTGGACTTCTAGCAGTGTACCCGTCGTCAAAAAGAACAGCAAATCTTCATTGCTGAAAAAGATGTCCACAAGACAACATTCAGATGCCCTATTGCGATATTCGAAAGGGTAGTTATGCCTTTCGGATAAAAAAATGCTGGAACCACGTATCAAAGAGCAATGAACCTAATCTTCGCTACTTTGATAGGAAAAACAGTTGAGGTATACACTGATGATGTGGTGGTAAAACCCAAAAAGAGACAAGACTATAATGCTCATCTGAGCGAAGCATTCGAAAAGATACAAGCACATAACCTCAAACTCAACCTGCTAAAGTGCGCATTTGGAGTACAGAAGGGCCAATTCCTCGGATTCCTGGTACATCAACGGGGAATCGAAGTGGATCCTTTAAAAACTCGCACCATTCAGAAACTCTCTGCTTCTCGAAGCAAGAAGGAACTTCAAGCCTTCCTCGGGAGAGTCAATTATATGCGCTGCTTCATTTGTAACATGGCATCTAAAACCAGCACATTATCGTCGATTATGAAGCAGTGGACACCGCAACGTGAGTGAGCTTTTCAGGAATTAAAGAGTTATCTGATCAATCCCCCTGTCTTAGCACACACCAGACATCAATAGCCATACATCCTTTATGCATCCTAGTAAGGAACAAGATGAAGTAGAAAGAGCGATTTATTATTTGTCTCGCCTTCTCATGGAGACGGAATAGCGATATACCCCAACTGAGAAGGTATGCCTTGCAGTATACTACTTCGTGATAAAGCTCAGACACTACATCGGATCTAATTATGTATATGTCATCTCTAAGACCCCTGTGACTAAGGTATTCTTTGACAACCCTTTGCTCACGGGAAGAATCGGCAAGTGGGGTCCTGTTCTCTCAGCCTACAATATTTATCACAAACCACAAGCTTCAGTTAAAGGTCACGCTTTAGCTGAATTCATCGCTCATTATTGTGAAGGTACCTTCGATTCTTCACACGAGGAAGTCCACACGTGCGAAAATTGGACCATGTGGTTCGACGGATCCTCCATCAAGTTCGAAGCTGGCGTGGGCGACTTTATCAAGACACCATGGAAAGCGGAAACTAGGGTGGCTTGTCGCCTCATTGAGAAAGTAACTAACAATGAAGCAAAGTACGAGGCCCTGATCTTGGCCTTGCAAATTGCACTGGACTGGAAATTGGGAAGCGTCAAAATATGCAGTGATTCCCAGTTGGTAATCCCGCAGCTCTTAGATCAGAGCAAGTGTTACGCACCTAAGCTCAGCCAATATCTACGAAGAGCAAAAGAGATCTTTGCGAAAATAGACATAGGAGAGGTCATACATGTGAAGCGAGGCGAGAACCAAGAGGCCAACTACTTGGCGCAATTGGCCTCTGGGTTGATAAACGATTCACCAAAAGATGATACGACTCTATTCTTAAGCAAACAGAGGTCCACAGCAGCGGCGAGATAGAAAAAAGGAGGTACATACAGCCAACCTATTCGAACAGGAAGAGGACTAGAGAGAACCAATACGACGATTCCTCGAAAATACTGGCACGGAAGTCGAAAGAAAGATCCGGGTGATCGCTAGGCACTATGCGCTGCTCGACAGGGTCCTCTATAGAAACACCAATGAGGACGTCCTCTTAAAATGCGTCGATCTAGACGAAGCCATCCCAATCATGATGGAAACACATGAAGGGTTGTATGGAGCGCATCAGGGAGGAATTAAGATGAGTTGGTCGATTAAATGGCACGGCTTCTACTGGCCGTCAATTGTCAAGAATTGCATTGAGATGGCTAAATCCTGCCAGGCTTGCTAGCATTGCAGGCTAGTAAAGCGAACCCCGGCTACTAACATGAACATCATTGTGAAACCATTGTCGTTTAGAACATGGGCACTAGACATCATGGAAGAAATCCACCCCCATTCGAGTAGGGGAGATGCGTACATACTCGTCGCCACGGACTACATTACCAAGTGGGTAGAGGCGGCAGCATACAATTCTATCAATCATAGAGATGTAATTGAGTTCATCAAGAATTCCATTGTCTACCGATACGGAATTCCCCACAGCATAGTAGTAGACAACGCAAGGGCGTTCAATGGCAAGCTCATGGACGAGCGCCGAAGATTTTGTATTTAAAGTACTCAATTCGACCCCATACTACACTCAGTCAAATTGGCAAGTAGATGCCTCTAACAAACTCATAAAGCGGGTTATACAGAGAATGGTTAGGGATAACCCACGCACGTGGCATACTCTGCTCCATGAGACATTATGGGCACTCCGAGTTACAAAGAGGGAAAGCACAGACGTCGCACCGTTCAATCTCGTGTACGGCCACGGCACGATGCTTCCAATAAAAGTGCGACATCGATCGCTCATCGATCGCTCAGACTCCTTAAACACCTCGGAGAACACAAGGGCTACGATGGGGATATGCATATTGAACTGGAAAATCTAGAAACTACCATGATCAAGGTGTTAAATCATCTAAAGGCTCATAAAAAGAACATCGCTAGTTATTACAACAAGAAGGTGGTCCCCAGATCTTTCAGCAAAGGCGATCTAGTTTAGAAACTGAGACTACCTGAAGGAATCTGCAACTATTTTCACGGAAAATGGACACGAAATTGGGAAGGCCCTTTCCAGGTAGTTGAAACTCACCTTGGGAATTCATACCGCCTAAGGGGGCTTGACGGATCCATTCACGACCTCAAAATTAATGGCAAATATTTGAAAACATATAAGTCAACAATGTGGGAAATGCACAAAAATATCATTTCAAAACATTTCCCCACAGTGCAGGGCCAGATATAAACGTAGTTTTTCATCAAGCAGGAGGCAAGGAATGCAACAAGCGCTTCGCCCGGTCCATCAAGCCGCACGCCAGAATCTCCTTTGCCTCGACATCCAAGGCTTTGTCCCACTCCCTCTCCAAATTCTCCCGCTCCTGGTTGACGGCCGCGTGCTCAGCTGCTTCATTGACTCGAGCAACAGTCAGGCCTGCGCTGGTAGCGTCCAGGTCCTCTTGGAGATGCTGGAGAGTGGCTAGCAACTCTTCCCTTCGCTTGAGGAGGTTGGCTTCCTCAAGAGATAGCTCATGTACCCGAGCGAAAGATGGAAGCGGCTGGGACAAGTACGACTTCTTCTCCTCCAGCCCCACCTTGAGTGCGAGACCCTCTTGCAGTTCGCTCCATGAGCGCTAAAGGGACTTCCGAGAAAGAGAAAGCATCACCTTCAACCCCTGCAAATTGGCGCCTACTCGCCCTAGCTCGTTCGTCACAGATGATACTGTGACGAAGTCATCCTCAGTGTTAACCCCACGCTCGAGGATGACATTGAAAGAGGCGAGTAGATAATGCAAGGGCTGCCAAAGATACGTTTGAGTTAGATGCCAACTCGAGAGTAAGGCATAAATACAACTCTAACAGAGACCTTACAGAAGGCCCCTGCGCTCGGGGACCTTGGGGAGCCTCCGTCGCCTGGCTCTGGGGGGTTTCTGTCGTCTGGCCTTGAGGGGCTTCCATCGCCTCGCTTTGACGAACACTGCTCGCTTCACCTAAGGGAATCTTTGTCGTTTGCTCTTGGGGAGCTCCTGCCACTCGACTTTGGAAAACCTCCGCCGACGTTTGTTGGGTGACAGAAACATCATCGACCAGGGAGCCTTTGACTCCACCCTCTGATTGCTGGGGCGGAACATCAGGTACCTCCTCGCTCGGGGATCCCTCCACCCTGGCTGGCTGCTCGGGGTGACCTCGACCGCTAAGCTAGGAAGCAATAGGGATTTCATCAGGGACCTCGTCATCATCAACGACAGAAGGGACACTAGAAACACCTTTTTGGCAAACGAATTAATGTCACTGCGAAATCCCCTACTAAGAAACAAGGCATCTAGGGGTGTAATATTGGATGCATTCCCGGAGGGTACTTGTTTGGGAATAGGGTGCTCAACAGAAACTCCTGACAACAACGGGGTGACGTACCCAGGGGACGCTTTCATAGCATGACGGGCTCCTTGCGAAGATGAGCCCGAAGAGGAAGGCCTAGTCCTTCTAATGCCTGTAACACAAAAGAGTTAGTCTACTAGTCAAATATCGACTAAGTCAGGATGAACTAATCTGGCATACCTGAGGAGGACGTGTTATCGCCTAACGACCGCTTCCTCGAAGATTTCCCACTCGAACTGGGAAGTGCTGGTGGAGGGGCCCAATCTGCCTCTTAAGTCAGCCTCGTTAGATGAGGAGAGGCTTGCAGCACTCCCCAAATTCGGAACCAAGCAAAGAAAAAGAACGAGGATCGGCCACCTGATGGCTTCGGCTTAATCTTAGCCATGGGAAGGTGCGGCTGTTGAGACTGTTTAATCAGGCCCGACCCCAAGGGAAACGCTGCTCGCTAGTGCAGCGGCTGATTCTTGGACTCAAAGAATGGGAAGGCCAAACACTGAGTAAAGCCCAGTTGACATGCACACAGTTGAGGATTATACACCTCAAAGATCAGGCCACCAGAGTCCACTTCTACCAATTCCCTAACAAAGAGAGCCGGGCGGAGATATTCAACCCTCTTCAGGCGAAGCTTTTCCCACTCTTCAAGGAAAGGACGCCACGAACACACTGTGCCTGGGCCGCCATCCGAATACCCATTCGCCAAGGCTCGGATACAGCCAGCAACGCCAAAGCGAGCCCAGTACTTGGAGGAACCTGTCGTGACAACTTGACTCCGAGCGTGCATGACGCGAGGGTAACAGGTGAAACCCAGGAAGTACAAGGCGATCCACAGGTACACAATCCACAAGGGGCCATCTGTCCGACATCTAGGAAAGTTGGCCAGGTCAGTCGTTGCCTGGTAAAGCCCGCGATAGATCAGATTCAACAAAAAGGGGGCAAAAGCCACAGCTTCCGGCTGATCTGGCTGATCCGCATTAGCAGCGTAGACTAGGCTGGCGGTCACCCCAACCATGTAAGAACTAGGTCGCTTTCCCCGATTGCAGAAAATATACTTGGGTAACCACTCCAAGTAGAATCCAAACTCCTCCTGGGGTCCCCATGTCCTCAGAAAGTTAACCACGTCACCCTCCTGACAGGTCGGAGGAGCCGGAGACGACGGGCATGAAGCACCGGAGTCTATGGAGGTTTTAGAAAGAGAATGGGGGGTTTCTAAGAGTGCAAGAGAAGGAGAAGGGTTTTCGAAAACATAAACGGGAAACTCTAACCCCAAAAGACTTTATACTCTTAGGAACCGACAAGACAGCTAAGGCCTAACAGGAACGTCGCTTGACGACCAGGGCCCAAAAGGGAGCGTCACTTCGCGTGAAAACTAATGACGTTCCGAAAGTCATGAGTGGGCAGGCGAAGTGATTGTTAAAAGAAACGCATTTATCCTCATTCAAATATGTTCATTACATGGGTTTGATTGATGATGAATGTATATATAAAAGGAATGACTCAATAGACGACGTTTCCTATTCTTAGCAAAATGCTCTCTATTGAGGATCCTATGAACTTTCCGAAAGATTTAAGGGTTTACCCACAGAAGGCCCACACATGACACCCGGTTCTTCCCTCTGATGGAGAAGATCCTTAGCTGTAAATGGAAGCCTCTTCACTCGGCGGAGGGGTTAATGTAGCAAAATACAGAAATCCCTAGTCTTTAAGGGATACCAAGTAGGATCTCCCGGATGCCATGGAGTTGAAGACCTAATGTCCTGTCGGGTGTCCCAGAAACCATGAGACTAGCAAGGGGAGGGGAAACAATGACTTCCCCTCATAGTTTCCGAGCTGTCGCACAGGTTTGGCATCACCGGGAAGCACCAAAGGATAGTCTGACCAGACACCCATCAGGACGGCACACCGTGCTCAGGCCCTCTACCCTTCCAGAAGAGGCAGATTGGAGATTTGGAAAGGGGAGAGACAATCCTCATAAGGTGATGGACATACGCTCTCAAGCAAGCTAAGGTGATGGACATAGGTCCTGGGTGAAATACTGAAGGACAGAAGAAAACTTCATGGCTTGGCTATTTTTAAAAGCGATGGTTTGCGATTTGGAAGACGAACCGGGTATTACTATTTATAGCAGGGTTATGAGGAAAATCAAGGCCCTGACCGGAGATATTATGATAGAGATTTCGAGGAACCCAACAGTGTTTCTAGGAATCTCAACCGATACGCTTCGGAGATATCGACGGTCAAGGATTTATTGTTCGCCTGCACACGCTACTTAATTGAAGGGAATGATTACGTGGTCCTTTTAAAGGCGAGACCGATGACTCAGTCTGCCTTGAGAGGGCTTATATGTTTACCAACAGAAATTTTGGGGCACAGATCTCGGCCTCATCTGTGGATCGACAGTCTAAAATACAAGCCCAAGGAACGGGAAACCCAATAAGGAGGTGACTGCGGAAACACGTCAGGCGAAACAGTCATCAAGCGACAGGGTTACCAGGCGATGGGCGACAAGGATCAACGAAGTGACAGCTAACTCGGCGAACGAGGAAACTCTACGGCGAAGGCTAATGGGCAATACGGTCGATCAGTGACCGTTAAGGAATATTTCAGACGATGTCAAGATTTGGAAGGGAATTGTGACCAAGTTTAATCACATGGAAAGAAGATACTCCATGAAGACTGGTGACAAAGGAAGCGTAATATAGGTGTAATATTTCATTACCATGCATACGTAGGTCTAGCTTAGTTATAGATAGTCGTTCTTAGGCATTATATACGCACACCTCTCTACAGACGGACATATTATCATTATTATCTTCAAGCACTCCAGCGTATAAGGTCTCTGTGCTCATGCGTTCCTGCTTCCCTCCGAAGGCATCATCGATGGCATCCGTAAGTGCTTCCGCTTAGGGGTGTTCGTCCGCCGTCTTCTTTCTTTCTTTCTTTCATACGGCCACCACACACACACACACAACGAACCTCCGGACACCAGTTGCTCGTAGTACTAGAGATTTCCGACGTGTTTGAATCCGGCTTGTCCGTGGTCACTTCCAGAGCGAACAAACGTAATCCACATGCCTTCACCTCTTCTTATGGTCCTCTCCCATTCTCCCCACCTCCTCACTTCCTCGGAGGATGTGTGGCCAAATTCAGGGAAGATTTGTTCTAAATGTTACGTTTTTTCAAGTGCAGCTTAAGATTAACCGATGTACTGAAATTGGTTCAGGAATTTGGAATAGAATTCTTAATTAATCTGGGCAAAAGTTTTCTAACTTCAAACTTTTCCTATCAACATAGTTTACTTATAGTAAAGTTTGGATTTTCAAACTGAACTTGAAGAGAACTCAGCAAGACTAACACTCACGAACTTATGAGGGAGTCCGAGCGGATCAAGTGGTCGAGAATCCATGCCAATCGAATACAGAAGTTAATTGAAAGTCTAAAAGCTATTCGATGACATAAGCTGGTCGGGGACACGAGCTTATCAAGAATTCAAGCGAGTCGAGAATTTTTGAAAGATCAGCTAAAGAGACAATAATGTTATTACAAAAACGCGATATTGAATCCACGAAAGTTACCGTAGCAGAACGCATCCTTGAGTACCATAATGCGTGACGATTACCTTTGTCATGCCATAAAATTAGGAATTTTACAATTATTAAAGATATGTATAAGATTTCAAATAAAATGCGATAATCGATTTTTCTCATGTTGAAAGGGCAATCTGGTTGTCTCCGATTCCTGTTCTTCTGTTCCTTGTTATGTCGCTTCTTCAACAATGGCATCCGTGAATAGAGTAAATCCTCCTCATGTTTCTGTCATGGTCCGCATCCTCGTTTTTTTTACGGTGACCACAATTTCTCATTTATTTTAAACAGTTGTGCTCTTTCCTAAATATTTCCGATGCATTACGTGAAGCCACGTGAACACGTGTGAACTGGTGGTTGCTTGTTGGTCTTCAGCCGTTGTAATCCGAGTTTCGTACGGAAATACGGTTAATTTTAAAAAAAATTGCGAAATACGGTCCCAATTTCGTAAAATACGGTTTTACCATCGAAGGGACGCGTTTTGAAAACGCGCCCTTCGATTTACAAAGAAGGTGCGGTTTCAAAACGCGCCTTCCGTATATCAAAGGAAGGGGGCGGATTTTGAAAACCCGCCCCTATGCGGCATGCGGGCACAACATGAGGGCGCGGTTTCAAAACGCGCCCTCATGTAGGGGCGGGTTCAGGGGCGAATTTTGAAAATCCGCCCCTCCTTGGAACATACAAGGGGAGGGCCAACACTTGGGCAAATTCGCCGAGTGGGGCATCAAACGGGGGCGGGTTTTGAAAACCCGTCCCTCCTTGGAACATAAAAGGGGCAAGTTTTGAAAACTCGTTCCTCCTTGCAACATACAAGGGGCGGGTTTTGAATAAGGGGCGGGTTGTCCCGTCCGGCATAACTCGGGTCCCCATTCCCCGAAAACAGTTTTCCCTAACCCTAACCCGCCCCCCGACCCCCGTCCCCCAAACGGTCGACGCCCGACGCCCGACGCCCGGACCTCCGACGCCCATCACCCCATCCACTCTTCGTCCCCTGTCCTCCGACGCCCTCTGTCACTCCATTCGCCCTTCGGCCGACGCCCTTTACCGCCACCCTTCGTCCTTCGCCCGTCACCCCCTACGTCCGTCACCCCCTAAAAGTGGTATGTCCTGATTCAATCATTGCAAATAAATATTGGACTGTTGTGAGTAAAGTGCTGTGATTATTCCTTTACAAAACGTACACTAAAGATTTTTGTAGTTACCATTATTTTAATGATTAATTGTATGTTGTTTGAATTTTTGTAGGTATTATTAAGTTCGAAGAACTAGCTAATTCATGTAAATTTTATCTTACATTTCAATATCGCAAGTTCATTTGTTGTTGTATGGAAATCGGAAGGTTATTCAAGGTAGTCAAGGAGTAGGGTATTAGGGGTCTAGTGAAACGTATAAAGGTACCTGCTGATGTCGACTATGTACAATTTGAAAGGGTAATTGCTAATACAATGAGATTAAACGAAGGCAGTAGGCTGAAAATATGATATAGATATCCCGTTCCTTCGTATGGTCCTTCTGTCATAAATTTTGTGCTAGTACCTATTGGTGATGATGAGGATGTTAGGTTGTTGTGTCAGTTTGCGATGTCAAATGGTGACCGCATTCAAGAAGTGTATGTGATATCAATTTCTGGGAATTCTAGCAATGAAGAGATGCCCCCAAATGCAAGAAGCATGGTAGTAACATGCAGGCCGTATGAGTGAATGTGGATGAGGGGTTAAATGTCCTGAAAGTGATATTGGAAAATTTCAAAGTTAGTAGAAATATTCGTCGATTGGTACCGGTGTATGAAAGGTGTAGCGGATATGGTGATAATGTGGGGAATGAGGAGGATTGTGGTAATGAGGATGATGGTGGTAATGATTATGAAGATGATTATGAAGAGGGTGACCCGTTTGAAGATTTAGAACGTGATATGGGCGATGAATTAGTTCTAAACGAAACTATATATCGGCGATATGAAAATCATATCGTTGATTCAATAGTGAATTCCGATAATGACGGTAATACTGATGATGAAATGTTCAACAGTGTTGATTTAGGGAACGAGGAAAATATTAGGAATGTCGGGGTTAATGAGGCTGGTCCTTTTAGGAAGAAACAGTTGGAGAAACCTTTACCATTCTATCTAGACAGTGGCGATACTGGGAAGGTGATTTTCATGGAGTATGAGGATGTTAGGATGACGGACGATCCAGACGCTGTGGTTGAATTTTATAAAGGGATGCGGTTCAAGCATAAGAACCATCTCATTCATACGGTGAATATGTTCCATATCAAGAACCATTATAACTACGAAATTGTGGAGTCAGATAAGACGACGTGGTCTGTGTTTTGTTCTGAGTTTGGATCTGGTTACAAGTGGAGATTACGCGCGATTCAACGTGCTTGTGATGATGAGTTTGAAATAACGATTGTTGATGAGTCGCATGCATGTTTAAATGTAGTGCTTTCCCAAGATCATGATCGACTTTATGTAACTTTATGGTTCCCTACTTCCGTACTTTTGTTAGAGAATCTCCTGAAGTGAAAGTGTCGTTCCTACGGAATGTAATAAAGGAGAGATTTGGTTACGAAGTAACTAGGAGACGAGTATGGGATGCAAAGAGGAAGGCAATTGCAGTTGAATACGGCGGATGGGATTAATCTTATAATGAGTTGCCGCATCTTATGAATGCAATTAGAATTGCCAACCCCGGAACAATTGTTGATTGGAGTGCACATTATAATCTTGGCGATGTGGAAGTATTCCACTTTCAGAGACTGTTTTGGGCATTCAGACGGTGTATTCAGGCATTCAATCATTGTTGGCCAGTTGTAAGTATAGATGGCACATTTTTATATGGCAAATCTAGACATAAACTCTTAATGGCATGTTCTATGGACTGGGAGAACCATATTGTGCCACTTGCATTTGCACTGGTTGATGAGGAAAGCTATGATTCATGGAGTTGGTTCTTGAGATGACTTAAGGACGGGAGGAGTATGCTTGATTTTCGACAGACATGCTAGCATTCAAGCAGCTGTGAATGATCCGCAGGTGGGTTGGACCCCGCTATCTGCGCATTGGCGGTTCTGTCTTAGACATGTGGCAAGCAATTTCAATACGAAATATAAAAATGTTGTTTGTAAAAGGAAGTTGATAGCCGCAGGGAGGAAATCAATAACTGTGAAGTACAAGAACATTATGAGAAGCTTGTTTGAATCAATGCTAGAAGGCGAGTTTTTGGTCGAGATGAATGAAGAGCAGTGGTGTTTGAGTCGTGATGACTTTTATAGATATGGTCTTATGACTACGAATTTGAGCGAGAGTTACAATGCTGTTGTAAGAGGTACTAGAAATCTTCATGTTTCGGCTCTTGTTAGGAAAATATGATATAACTGCGTATCATATTGGATAGCCAGACGAGATGATGCAGACTCTGCATTGAAAATTGGCAAAATTTTTACAAGTGTTTATACAAATTGGTTGTTCAAATGTTTAGAGAAAGCCAAACGGTACGAAGTAGTGCTTCTCGATCGACATGAGGGTAGATTTGAGCAACCGCGGAAAACATCGACTCAAGTATGTATTTCTTCAACCGCGGAAATGCAGCTGCAAGAAGTGGCAAATCTATCGCATTCCTTGTTCGCATGCTTTGGCATGTTATGCACACATGCATGTAGATCATATCACTGTCATTAGTCATTTTTACTCATTCGAATGTTAGAAGGTCGTATATGCTTCCAAATGGCATTCTTTTAATTGCAAAGATGATTGGCCGGATATTCTTTTCCGATAGTCAATCCCGACCCTACAAGAGTCAGACCAAAAGGGCATCCCAGGCCATCCCGTATACGTAATGAAATGGATATCAAGGAGAAATCTCGGAAAACTAGTTGTGGGTTATGTAGAAAGGAAGGTCATAACCGACGTAGTTGTCCTAATAGGAATCTTTGTAAGTGCTTTTTCAATGTTTAAATTATATATTCTTGTTATTTTTATGTTTTATTTGTGTTTGTTTTTAACCCTTGTTATATTGTCTTACAGGAAAATCCGTCCAGGGCCAAGAAAGACAAACGTTCTTAATGCTCAAGGAGAGCATCGGTCGACGACTGTATGGGAAGTCGGATATGGTGTGGTATATCAACTTCTTTAGTTTTAAATCAGTACATTATCTTTCATGTATTCGTACCTTGTTTACTAATTCGTGTTTTATTTACAGAATAACGTTCTAACTTGCCGTTGGGTAGAGAAATCACTGAAGGGAGTTGCCACCGATCCCAGGATGGATGTTTAACTCCGTCAAGCAGGATTCTACAGAGTGGCTAAGCTTCCATTCATTTCCTTGGACTAGGCCCTTATCACAGTATTGACAGAACGCTGGAGGCCGGAGACGCACACCTTCCATATGCTTCACGGTGAGATGACCGTCACCCTACAGGATGTGGCAATTCAGCTAGGTTTGCCCGTAGATGGTGATGCAGTGATAGCAGACTCCTCCGTATCTAATGAGGCAATGTGTCTAGAGTTATTGGGTTGGGTACCTAGGGGTGACAACATTAGGTCTGGTCGTTTTAGATTGAGCTGGCTGGCTGCCAATTTTGGTGAGATCCCTATAGATGCCCCTGAGGAGGTAGTACAGATGCATACTAGGGCTTATATTTTGCAGCTGATTGGCGGGATGATATTCACAACGAAGTCAGACAGTTTAGTACACATATTCTGGTTGCCTCTACTAGCGGACTTTGAGAGGGCTGGACAGTATAACTGGGGTAGTGCCTGCCTTGCGTGGCTTTATAGGAGTTTGTGTAAGGCGGCTCACCACAAGGCATCTTAGATAGAGGGTCCCCTGATATTGTTACAGATTTGGGCATGGGATAGATTCCCACATATAACGCCTCTTAGACATCAAACCCCATTTGTAGAGGATTTGCCTTTGAGCTATCGCTGGACCGTTACAAAGGATGTACGCACGGTCACTACCCATGTACTTTCCTCGTACAGAGAGGCCTTCGATAGGCAAAGCATGGATCAGGTAAACTTCTATAGCTAACAATTTCATTTGATTATATCGAATCTTCCTCACACATTCACATTGATATATGCAGATTATTTGGCATCCTTACCCGGAGGACTTGATAGCCATGCTTCCAGATTATTGCCGATCGGGAGAGGCTTTTTGGCATGCTAGACTCCCTCTCATTTGCTTCTACATCGTGGAGTGGCATTACCCGGATAGAGTGATTCGTCAGTTTGGCGATCATCACCTTGTGCCGGCAGAATGCGACACCAGCAAGGCACTCCATCGGATAGATTTGTGCGGAAAGACGATGAACAACTGGAGAGAGGTCCATCGGGTGTTTGTGGAGCTGTGGGAAGATAGGATGAACAAGGTCGTGCCGTTGTTTTGGAAGTTTCGCATTAAATACTCCAAATGGTATGCGAAGCACACCAAACAATACATATCGCACACCGGCTCCATCCTACACACAATGGTAAGTCGATTATGAGTATCTCATTACATTTTTCCATTCCATTTTTCAACTTTAACCTATATTTGTGATATAGATGAAGAATTTCCGTAAGATTAAGCTTCGGTCCGACCAGCCGGAACTCGTTTCTCTTGCCGAGGAATCCATGCAGATGATGCGGGAGTATGCACCGATACGATTGTATGGTCGTACGGCGGGTTGGAAGATCAATCTGCACACGAGTTCATGCCGCCAGGTAGACAGCATATGGAGGAAGATCATCCTCACATGGACCATGCGGAAGAGGAGCATGAAGATGAGGAGGTGCCACGGACATACGAGGACCCCGTATTTGACGAGGAGGGCCATGAAGTGCGAGAAGGCATGCTCATCTCGCAAGTTGCCCATATTGATGACGATTACAGCACACCTTACTCCGAGGTTGGGTCAAGTTCGACCCCGGGAGCTCCGATTAAAGGGGCAAGAGAATTCGGGTAAGTCCTTTGATGTTCGATTGATTTAAACTCTCGTAACTCAACTAATATAAGTTTTTCAGGTACGACCATTCATAACAAGGAGAAGGACCTTCTCAAATCACGCAACTGTACCCGAATGATTCATCGGAGTAGCCTCACGTTCCAGAAGATCCCGTCATCAGGCCTTATATTATGAGGAAATCGACTAGGTGTAGGGGACTTTACTGATGTTTGTAAACGTTTATGGACTTTGCGTATGATATTATAAGGTTTTATGTATGATATTATTGTTCTTTTTTTATAAGATGGATTGTTTCGAAGTTCGATAGTTTGCTTATTGTGTTGTTGAAACAGGGTTTCTAATATAATTCGTAAGTGTATAGTAATGTCTAAAAGGGGGCGGGTTTTGAAAACTCACCCCTTGTATATTCCAAGGAGGGGCGGGTTTTAAAACCCACCCCTTGTATGTTCCAAGGAGGGGCGGATTTTTAAAACTCGCCCCTTGTACATTCCCCGAATGGGCCCCCAACACTTGCAGAATTTCTCCAAGTATTGGAGGGGGTTCTAAAAACCCGCCCCTACATGAGGGCGCGTTTCGAAACCGTGCCCTCATGTTGTGCCTGCATGCCGTATAGGGGCGGGTTTTGAAAATCCGCCCCTTCCTTGATACACGAAGGGCGCGGTTTCAAAACGCGCTTCTTCGACGGAAAAACCGTATTTTACGAAACTGGTACTGTATTTCGCAAAATTTTTTTAAAAACTAACCGTATTTCCGTACAAAACCCGATGTAATCCCATCATTTATTTCTTTGACTTTCCGATATTGTTTAGACATTAGGCTCCTCTGGCTCCGTAGAATAAATTTGGTCCTTGTTAGGTAAAGGTTTTTATTTCGAGAATAGATTGATAGAGGAAAAAAAAGAAACGAATAAAAATGAATGAAATACGTGTATTAAAATATAAAATAGTTTTGAGTCGTGTTGATTTTTAAAACAAAACGTAAAGTATATATTAACATAAAAAATAAATATTAATAAAAAGTATCCTTGCTTGAATATCATTTTTAATTCTCGAGTGGCTACAACAGAGATGCTTACCCTTTCCTTAAAATTTATGACTTATCCCGTTCTCCTTGTCATGTAATCAATCCTTCTTTTCTAGATGTAACCGGAAACGATGCACGCCCCAAAATTTTCTGCCTCGCCCGATTCGCATGGAAAAATAAAAAAAACATAGCTGTGATTCCGATGTCTCTTCCTTCATTGCCAAATAAGCCAGAGACGCCAGAGGGACATGACTTTTTGGCCTCCAAATCATAATTCTTTAATCTTTTTAGCATAGTTTTCCACACCTGGCTTTGATACAATCATTAGGCTAATCCCGCTACTAGACGCAATTCCCGAGGCTTGTTTCGGTTTAAAAGATTAATAAATAAATAGAATGACCAAATAAATTTCTTACTGAAAAATTAGAATTATCCGCCACCGCGTGTTTATTTTTCTTAAAATTGTATATAACTCTTCTTAAAAAAAATTAAAATAATTCACCTCTTTATCTATTTCTATCATCTCATTTGTTTTAAGGAAAGAGGATAGCGAAAGTTTGTCGTGGTGCTGGGTTTTATCATCAGAACCACCGGTTACAGCTACCGGACACAAATCGGAACAAGGATGCCGTCCGTCTGAAATCCGGACACCGAACCTCGGAGTCTTGTCGGCTGCTTCCCCCCCCCCCCAAAATCCTCCAAACAAACCAACCGGCGGGACCCCCAGAAGAAAAACCTCATTTATATATATTTACTCCCTCACACACTGCTGAAGAAGTCATCTGGTCGTCTCCCTCGTCGTTGATTGTTTGGAGGGAATGTCATCGTCTCCTGCTGCTGCTGCGGCGCCATCTCCTTCTTCCCGTCTAGGGGCTGCCGTCCGTTATCGCTCCCGCTTTCCCGGCTCTCGCAATGTTTACTTCTTTGGGGGCTTTGCGTCCAAGTTGTTGACCCCGGGATTGGGCACTGGCGGACGGGGAGGTAGCCCTCTCCGTCGTCGTCCCCGTCGCGGTTTCCATGTCTCCTGTGAGTCCAAGGTCAGTTGTTGGGGATCACCTTGTTTCTCACTCTCACTATGTGTGTGGGTTGTGTTTTAAGTTTTGTTTTGCTGGTT
This sequence comes from Melastoma sanguineum, assembly GCA_029817735.1. Classification (NCBI taxonomy): domain Eukaryota; kingdom Viridiplantae; phylum Streptophyta; class Magnoliopsida; order Myrtales; family Melastomataceae; genus Melastoma; species Melastoma sanguineum. The sequence goes on from JARUPW010000246.1 coordinate 98,946, forward strand.
ATTCTGGGTTTCTTTTAAAGATCGCGAGGAAGGAATGTGGTCAGAGTGATCTTCGCGAGTCACCTAAAGAGGCATCCCCTGTTCTGTTTTCGGTCGATCATTGTTTCTTCTTTGGCGTACGCCTTGAATTGTGTCCTCGCTGCAGCTGTGCTTTTCGACCCTCTTTTTAATTGATCCACACAGGCGATCTCCTGGCAGATTGTTGAAGCAAACTAAGTACATGTAATCTTTGTCCGTCCTGATGATGTCCTGTTTTTGTGCGCATATTTTCCTCATACCTGAAAATTTTTAAGTGCAATGACCCGGTTTCTGCCATTGTCTATGGTGATGTGACCAGTGGCTGTAGCTTGTTACTTGTTTGGGTGGACAGATGCCGTTCTAACTGTGTTCTTTCTTTCTTACTTTCCTTTTTCTAAACTTGCGGTGGTTTAGACTGAGGAAAAGCTGATAAGACGATTTCCTCCATATCTAGAAGGTGCTTTGCTAACCAGTGTTGGGGAACCAGCGTCTAATGAATGGAAGTCAATTCCTGATTTATGGAGGGACTCTGCGGAAAAATATGGTGATAGGATTGCATTAGTTGATCCCTATCATGATCCACCGACGAATATGACATATCAACAGGTGGCTTGCTGACTCATCTACTTACTGCTTGTTTGGTTTCGAGGATGGAATGCAATATGCAAATTTCGTCTCTGTTCATCTCTTTGATGGCCATTACCTGCTTTCATCCACGAAACAACATCTTTACTTCGCATTGTCTTCACACTGTTCAATATGGCAGTACTACTTTTTTCGTCTTTCATCCTATTAGAAAACAACCATCTGTCACCCCAGAATTATGATAATTCAAGAACTGAGGCTGAAGGAAAACTTAATCTGTGGAGTTCCCTTCAGATGATTTTGATCTTCTTGTACTTTCAGTTGGAGCAGGGAATATTGGAATTCTCAGAAGGTCTAAGAGTCATTGGAGTAAAGCCTGATGAAAAACTTGCATTTTTCGCCGATAATTCTTCCCGATGGCTTGTTGCTGATCAAGGCATGTGAAGTAACAGTTATTTCGAAATCTTTTCTTTTCGTTGATTCTCTGAACAAGAAAGTCCAGCATCCCGACCACCATGGTGGTAGGGGAGAACTGATGTAGTTGTATGCAATACCCATGACTCAAACCTAAGACCACTAGTCACTAAAGGTTCCAATTTAATCGTTGTGCAAAAATGCGCCCTTAAGCCGATATAGTTTAATACATCCCTAGGTTTCTTGGCCCATTTTTCTCATACATTGGGAATTTTTGCATGCGCGAGGTTTGAACGACCTGATACTTAGTCGAAACACCTTATCGTTTAATGCTTGATTTATTATATAGTTTAACAAGAATCTTTCCTGGACGATTACAAGTGTTATGCTTATTAGGAAGATAATTGTGGACCCAACCACTCTCTTCGGGATGATATTCAAACTGAAGCCCACATTTTAGCATCCTGAATCAACCCCAGATTATAAACTTAACCTCAATATGTTTCTAGTGTTTATATGTTGAACTGCCAAATCTTTTTCCCTGGCTGTTTCTCCATCTTCTATTTGGAGAGCACATCGTTCTTCTTTCAGACCTGAAAGATTGCAACCTGTTGTAAAACCTTGGATGGATATCTGGAACAAATATTTAATTGCAGAGCTCTGGTATCTTTTACCCATGGTTATTTTTCAAGATTTCCTATGATGCATTTGTCGTGTGTCGGCGTAGGCATGATGGCAACTGGCGCTATAAATGTTGTGAGGGGATCAAGATCATCCACGGAAGAGCTTATGAGAATCTACCAGCATTCTGAAAGGTGCAAAAAATGGTTATGCTGTTGTTGATCTTCTTTGCTAAATTAGTTTTGGGTTTCAGCTCTTAAATTCTGGTTTTATGATAAATTGATGGATTACTGGTAGTTCACACATTTATATAGTTTGAACTTTGAGATCTGTGATTGCAATATTCGACGTGGAACTTTTCTGTCCTTAGGCGTCCATTGCCCGTCCTAACTAATCCTGTTTTTGTCAATGCAGCGTTGCTCTTACCATTGATAGTCCAGATCTGTTCAATCGTATTGCAAAAGTCTTTTTTAAAGAGGCTGCTATGAGATTTGTTATCGTGCTTTGGGGGGATAAATCAAACATTTCAATGGAGCAAAACGAGGAGATTCCTGTCTATACATACCATGAGATACTAAATTTGGGACGAGAGAGCCGCAAGACCTTTCTTGCCTCAAAGGATACATGTAAGTCAACATGTTCTTCAGTATAAGGACGCGGTATATTAGCTGATGTTCATGCGAGTTTTGCTGTGGTCTCAATTAATTTTGATAATTGAAAATATTTAATTCATGAATTTGGTGTTGTCAACCTCTTCTTTTTTCTAATAAAAAAGAAGATTCAGCATGCTCTTTGTTGTCTGGTATTGTGTGGTTGTCCTAAAGTCCGCATGGACACATTATTGATTCAGCACAATGCTTATTAGTTGCTATTTTTTCTATTTATTTTGAGGAGTACTGGCAGTTATTGATTTATGAAAGCACATTAATACTATGTCCGACTCAGATGAACTGGTTATTGTGTCTAATACTGGCAGTATTGTGAGATATTTTGCTAACTGGTAATTTATTAACAATTTTTCTATTGAGAAAGTTGGTAAAGATGACAAAATTTTTAAGAATCTTTGTAGGATATATGTGGATATGGTGGATATGAGACAGACTTTGGCGTAAAGTCCATTTTTTCTCTTTTTTTTTATGTGTCGATAATGGGAGCATATTCTAAATACTGGGGGATGCTGTCAGATTCTACATACTGGGGATGCCTTTGTTATAATTTGTAAAACAAATATTAGATAACGTTAATAGGTTATTCATTCTTTATTTTCAATCTAATAGTAAGACTACGATAATAATGGCATTCCACATTTTGTAGCTTTTTCTTCTCGAATGAAGTCCAGATGGTCAAACATTTTGTATTTAGGATGCTTGTTCGATAACAATGCCCTAATCTGGTCAGGCTAATGACCTCAGTTTTTGTCTCGTTCATCAATGAGATGGGGGCCTTCACCAAAAAGGGAAAAACAGAGGACTCCTGGGTAAAGTTGGTAATATTTTGTCAACATTAAGGTTTTAGCTCTAGGAGAAGCTTTCTTGTGTCTCTGACAGCTTGTTATTCATATTCTATTTACCTTTAAGTGAGCTTGGAATTAAGGTACCAATCATTTTGGTGTTGAACTAAAGTTTTCAGCTTCAACTTATTCGGGCGTTGTGCAATATTAATGTAATAGGGAAAACAAATTGCGAAATAGGGTGGATAGTTTCTAAATTCCGGAAATAATGCCCCGAAGTTGGACTTTATAAGTCCGACTTCACTCATGAAGGAACTCGGAACTAAAAAGTCCGACTTCCTTAAGTGGTTTTTTGGAAGTCAGACTTTATAAGTCCGAGTTTCAAAAAAAAATTAAAAAATATAATTCCGACTTCCAAAAAACCCCTTTAAGGAAGTCGGACTTTATAATTCCGAGTTCCTTTATGAGTAAACTCGGACTTATAAAATTTGACTTCGGGGCATTATTTCCAGAATTTCGAAACTATCTACCCTATTTCTCAAATTTTTTTCCCGCCGCGGTACTTTCCTCCAACTTATTATGTTTTAATTTCTGCTACCTGTTCTCTCATGTGAACAACCTGCATTTTGGACTTCACGCGGCAATTGTTCTATCTCAATAAAGCAAGCCTAAAACTGATGAGGATGGGCTTGATGTGTTTGTAGGGGAGAGTTATCAATATCAAGCGATAGATACTGATGATGTCGCTGCTATAATATATACAAGCGGCACAACCGGTGATCCAAAGGGAGTAATGTTAACTCATCGGAATCTTTTGCATCAGGTTTTCGTTTTCATTTTATTTTGTTTAAAAATCTGAGTAAATAGCTTTCCATTATCAGCATTTCAAATTAAAGACCATGGCAGAAGACATTGTATTTGTTCTTTTTTTGTCGTTTATAAGTTTTGAAGGGGAAGATTAGGTAGGGTGGGTCCACTGCATACCCTATTCATACTATTGCTGATTTAGTATAATATTTATGCAAGGTGCTAACTATTTTGTTTCGTGTGGTATTTTATTATGTACTCAATCATGTCATTACCTATATTGGAAATAAATCATTAAGCCTGGGATGTCAAATCCTATTATCTGTGTTATTTATGTGGCAAGTCAAATCCTTTTCATCATATTAAGCCTGGGAATATGGTATTGTATGCTACTTGGCTGTCTTGTTTAGGTTGATTGTAATTTTTCCTGACTACTGCAGTTGTCGTATGAAAATCCGGTGGATGACCTATTTGTGTGGGCATGCTAATCAATATTTCCTTTGATCAAAACTACAGATAAACCACTTTTCTGATATTGTTCCTGCCATTCCTGGAGATAGATTTTTGAGCATACTTCCTCCTTGGCATATCTATGAACGTGCTTGCGAATACTTCATCTTCACTAATGGAATCGAGCAGATGTATACATCGGTGAAGTATTTGAAGGTAATTTTTGTATAAATAAGGATAATTAGTTCTTGATTTTCTGGGTTTTGATCAGCGCAAGTGATGTGATGGATTAGATCAAAGTATTCTAGTAGACAGTGCATCTATATTAGCAATATCACACTCATTTTGCTTCTTAACAACAGGAGGATTTGCGACGTTATCAGCCTCATTATCTTCTAGCTGTTCCTTTAATATATGATACATTGTACAGGTATTTGTTCTTAAACAGTGCATAGAACAAATTATGTTCTAAAAGATTTTCACTAAAGAACCTTCAGGATACTGTCATTTTTTGTCATGCTGTTGATCAAAAAGTGAGATACATAATAGATTGAAATTTTATCTTATTAAAACGAAATAACTGTTCATCCGTTAAACATAGAAGATTGTTTTACTCCATTGCTTCAATTATCCTCTGTTCTACCTTTTGTATTCCTTGTTTACATAATTTCATAGGCTGAAAGATGGGAGTAGAATGCTGCTTTATTTTCTTATTACATGTGCTAGCAAAAGCAATTCAGGCTCCTGCATCTATTTCCCATGGCAAAGGCAGACTGTCTGTTCGGAATCCATTGTCTGATTTAATAGTGTGTGATAATTTACAGTTGCTAAAATTTAGCCTTCCGTTGTGTTGTCTTGGACACCCTGTGTAAGAGCCTAGTCTTTCATTCTACAGAGGATATCAATTACTAAATGGTGATCTTAAGTGATTCAGAAATGATAAATGGCATGCAGTAGATCTTGAAGATGTCTGAATTAGATCTGCCCAAAGTACTTTAAAGATATTGACCGAGAAAAATAGTATGCACAAGAAAATGACCTGTGAGAAACATAATTCTTGGAAGATCTTCTGTTATTGTCGTATTTCGGTGTGGGCTCTCTTTTGCACAATGCCACTACGAAGACAGAAAAGTCTTCTTAACTTAAACAACTCATGTAAGTTAGTATGCTTATTATTGAATTTGTGGGGTACTGCTGCTGGAAGTTCAATGTCTTCATCTTTTGGCACCCCTTGGGAAAGTAGACTGCTGTGACTTCTTTTTTTCTTTCCAGAAGTGCATGTAGGGACCTTACTCCATAATAAGGAAATCTGTCCTTGATGGACTTGAAATTTTTTAAACCAAAATAAAAGAGGATAAGTTTTAAAAGAAATCGCCAAGACCAAGAATCTAGTAATGCTCACTAATTAATTTATTTCATTTTATTCATGCTTCACGGTTTCTTGTTGCAGCGCTATTCAAAAACAGATATCTTCTAGCTCAGCTGCTCGGAGGCTTGTTGCACTGGCGTTCATTAAGATTAGCATGACTTTCATGGAATGTAAGAGGATATATGAGGTACTCCTTTCATTATCGAGGAAACGGTTTTGTTATTACTGCTTAGTGATAACTTCCATCCTTGGGGGACATGGGAATACTTTTATGTTGAAACCTTTTCTTTGGACAATTATTGCTACCTAGATATGCTTCTAAATTGTGCTGTATTTTCATAACGGAAAAGGTATAGTTGGCCTTATCTTTATGTATTGTGGATTTCAAAAGTTAAGAGCAAGATCGTTTGAAATTAACCATGTTAAGTTGTTATTTATTTTTTACCATATTCTTTAGACCATAAGTATAAATAAGCATGATATCGTCACGTATCAGTTTTATTCATGTCATCTTACAAAGTTGAATAGCTGTTTATCTTTGAATTTGATAGCCACATGAATGACCTTTTAATGTTGTGTTTGGTTTCAATGGAAAATGTTTCCGTATGGACCCACACACTTTTCATTTCACAAAATTTCAAAATTTTTCTCACCCCATACCATTTCTCATCTTTTCTCGAGGGACCATCATTAACTTTTCCTTATTCATTTTCCTACCCCATTGGAGAACAACCAAACACAGCATAGACATTAATGTTCAACTCAGACATTTTTAGGGTCTAAATTAGTGGATATGAGAAGATTATGGTGATTTTAAACGAAGCTTAGAAATACAGCATTGAGTTCACACAATATGTTCTACTTAAGAGTTATTTGCTGATAGGGAAACTATGTGACAAGAGACCGGAAGCAGCCATGGTTTCTTCTCTCGTTGCTGGACTTTTTCTGGGCAAGAAGTATCGCTGCCATCTTATGGCCACTGCACATGATAGCTAAGAAAGTTGTGTATAGTAAGATTCGTTCAGCCATTGGAATATCAAAGGTGTGTTCCACCAATCACTGCTATATTTATTATCTCGATGTAAAATTTACTCTAAGGCCTCCATGCATGGCTGCTCCATACAATGCAAATTTCATGGTCGTAACATTTTTTTCTTTCTAATTCTTTTCTTACCTTCTATTTAATTAGTACTTGGAGTCTTTCTCTCATGTTGTATTAATGTTCTCCTGATATACTTTATGATTGAATGATGATTTCTGCATTTCTTCAGGCTGGAATTAGCGGCGGAGGTAGCTTGCCATTTTACGTTGACCAGTTCTTTGAGGTCGGTTATGTTATTTGTGGTATCTATTAAAATTTATTTTTCTTTTGTTTCTGAAACCAGTCATCTGCGCAGGCGATAGGTGTGATGATTCAGAATGGATATGGGATGACAGAATGTTCTCCCGTGATTGCTGCTCGCCTTCCTGGCTCCAATGTAATCTCTTATTTACTAATAGCAAATACTTTAATAAATTTTATTGAATTTGCAAATTTTCGGCGCAAATGCTGTAAGCTGGCGTTATGTTCTTTGGCAGAGTTCTTGTGTGATGACAACTCTTTTCTCACAGAGGTGCTGATTGAAATTATCAAACAATCTAAATTCTTTTCCTGATTGCTAAAATTGTTTTTACTTGTTGAGAGAAGAATCATGGAACTAACGATATACAAGTTCATCCATTATAAGACGGTCCTTTTCTTCATCATTTGGTGAGCGAATCAGCCTCATTCGGGGTTAGCCAATCATTTGTCAGGGGAATATCTGACTGAAGTTCAGTTGGGGTACAGTTTTGTCATGTAAGAACTTGATGAATTTCTAGTTACACAATAACTCTAGCCCCATTTCGTTGAAGATAACTAGTGCATGTATATTGTTTGTCAATATGCTCTTTCCTTATGATTTTAAAGGAGTAAACCTTCTAATGACTGATGCTGGTCATTATCTGTAGGTCATTGGTACATGTGGGCATCCCTTACGATATACTGAAGTGAAAATTGTTGATCCTGAGACTAATGAAGTTCTTCCTCATGGCTCAAAGGGCATTATTAAAGTCAAGGGTCCACAGGTGATGAAAGGCTACTTCAAGGTAAATCTAACTCTTAATGAAGTTTCATATTGTGGAGCACTGAGTTGCATTCATGATAATTTCCTGACGAGGCATCTGATGTTGGTCATGATAATATAAAATATTTCAGTTTATTTTGCTTGATTTGACCGTCTTATTCTCTGCCAAAAGAAGAATAATCTATTGTCTATACATCATAAACCACACTTTTCATCGATTAACTCAGAAGGTGCGGAGGAAGTGGCTTCCCTCTTTTGATATTTAATCATGCTTCAACATTAGATTGTCTCCCTGCAAACCTGAGAAATTGTAGTACTATCCTGTACATGTTACTTTCACTTTCATTTTCATGTGCACTCCTAATAGTCCTATTTGATGTTTCGGTTTCTTAAATCCAAGTGGATTTCAGTGTAGGATGGCCTGTTAGTATTCTGTGTTGTATTTCTTATTTTCTTATGTAATTCTTGGAGTGTTGCTTTAATACTAAATATCATTATCTAGAATCCTGCTGCTACTAGTCGAACCTTGGATAAGGATGGTTGGCTGGACACTGGGGATATTGGTTTTATTATACCTGAACATTCTCTGGGGCGCAGCCGGCATTGTGGAGGTATGATTGTACCCGAAGGCCGTGCTAAGGATACAATAGTTCTTTCCACAGGTACTAATGCATGACAAGAAAGTCTAATTCATGTACACCCTTTGTAATCTTTAGTTTGCTTTTGTCTCCTGAATGATATACTGTAATTTTCTAATATGTTGGATAATCAGGTGAAAATGTGGAACCAGCAGAATTGGAAGAAGCTGCTTTAAGGAGCAGCTTAATCCAACAAATTGTTGTTGTCGGCCAGGTTTGTAAGAATCTAACGTGATGACTCATATACAAATGTTTTGGGACAGCAATTCAAGTAACTGGGAGTGGGACGCTAATTTACTGTCCATCTGCAATTTATTTTTAGGATAAACGGCGCCTTGGAGCGATAATAGTACCAAACTCAGAGGAGATCCTATTGGCTGCCCAAAGGAATTCTTTGATAGATGCCGATGCTTCTGAGGTTAGTCTGGAGACGGCGAAGAATCTCTTACGCGAAGAACTTACCACCTGGTATGACTACCAATATACTTCACATTTTATGCTTTTGGAACTGAGAAATTGAACGGACAAAATATTTGGCGCGTAATTTCTAGTTAGAAAGCAAACAAAGCGTGTTCACATTTTTCTACTGTCAGTTTATTCATATGACGAAAACTGGTGTTTCAAAATGTGGTGAAGTTTATTCTTTGGATGCATCAGATGTAACACATCTCATGACTAGTAAATTAGCAACAACTTCATTCTAAGAGAGACATCATTAGTGGCTTGCGTCTCATCATAAGTCAGTCTGAATCTTTTGCAGGACATCGGAATGCCCTTTCCAAGTAGGGCCATTCCTGGTCTTAGACGAGCCTTTCACGGTAATTACACAAACCAGTCTCCAACAACTCTTGGGCTACTTATTATAGCTATCCTGGTTGCAGAAGTTTGAGGGTCAATTGCTTTGTTTGTTTTCCTTTCTGCAGATTGAAGGGGGTTTCATGACTCCAACCCTGAAGATAAGAAGGGACAGGGTGGTGGCGGAATTCAAGGAACAAATAGATAAACTCTACAATTGAAAACCTTTTTCCGTGTCCAAAATGCACTTTAGTGTGTCTAACAACTTCGTTTACTGAAATAACACAACTTTAACTTGAAGCACCTGTTCCCAGGTCTCTGTAATGGTAATAAAGGAATCGCGTTACTCTTGTCTGATCATGCAATGGAGACCAAAGGAAATGACGAAGGTCCTCCTAATGAGGCACACCGGCTGTACTTCACCATAATAACTCTCTTTTCATTCGAGGATGGTTTAGTCCTCCCTTTTCTCGTACATTAATAATAAATTACTTAATTTTTTTTCTAAGCAATTTATTCCCACTTCTATTAATGAATGTCTTTTACTAGACTTGCTGTTATTTATTTTGTTTTTCTATTAAAAAAGATCCCGGTCCTCTATTGAAACGCGAAATCAACTAATCATACTGTTCTGATATTTTAAAGAAGAATGCTTCGGAATCCCCCTATGTAAGGGAGTTTGGTTGTTCACTCTCTTCTCCTCGTTACATCTAAGGGATATGTACCCATCATAACAAAAGGATGTAAATTACGAGGCGTCATATTTAGTTCTTGTTGGCGTGGAATTTTCGTTCCTTTCAACACGTATCGAATTTTACAGTGGTGGTGTGGTCGCCGTAAAGTGAAAGTAAACGCAATACCAGAATTTAATACGACGATACTGAATTTACAGCTATTGGTGGTGTATACCGTAAAGTGAATGAGTGCAAGTATAATAAAGCAAACACAATACTGGAATTTAATGCGACTATATCGAGCTTATAGCGTTACACTTACAGACATGACTTGAACGGAAATAACGAAAAAGGCCTGGTGACGCTTCACGACGGTCGGCAGCGGTCGAGGCAAACCCCTTTAATGGAATTCACCGTTGTGGATCAGCGGACGGATGTCAACAGCACCGGACAAAATCGACAACACCGAGGTTGGAGGGCAGAGTCGAACTGATAGCAGGTCAACGCACCTGACAAGATCAACACTACCGGGGATGGACCTCAATGTCGTACAGAATCAACGACACCGAGGCTTGGCGGAGGAGCGTCAACAACGCCAGACAGAATCGACAATGCTGAAGTTGAAGGATAAAGGACCAAAAGTAAAAGGTAAAAGATTGAAGTCTGTGTTTGAGTTGTTGTTGTTGTGTTGTTCGTTCTATTGTGATCCTTTTGTATCCCAAAATCTGGCATTTGCGATTGTTCAATCAGCCCAGGATCTTTTTAGATCGTGTGCACGATCTGATTCCTATTTTGTAGGAACCATGCACGTCGTATTTTGGTTGGACTTTCTGAGTTTGCCACGTGTCCCACTCCTTTGACGTAAAGTAGACATGTTTTGGTCAAGTTATGGAGTTGCGAGACAGTATTCATGGTTCGAGCTATGCTGGGAAAGTTGCTCTTCGAGCGGGGTTGATCTCGAGTATTCGGGGAATGTGTCCCAAGCAATGCTTCATGGGCTTCTCGAACGGAGTTAACAGTGTTTGTACGGAACTTTACTTCTTCGGCCCACTAAGGACGAAGCCTAGGAATTTATGTGTGTCAACATTAAGCCCTCCCATTGTTAAACATAATGTGGTGACTTTATGTTTACCTCGAAACAGCTGCATTTTGGCACGAATCGTGTCGAGCAAGGTTCTTTTCCCGCTTCTCTGTTCACTGGTTTTGGCACATCAATCGTTCCTTTCTTCTTCAAAACTTTTCATTCCTTCCTACTTCCAGAGCCGTTTCTATAACCAAGGTTGATCTTTTCTTCGGTCAGACTTCGTTTCTCATCATTTTTTTCCTGAAGTCGTGAACTTTCCTTCATTGGCGTGAGGTTTGCAAGCAATGGTCTCCCAGATGATGTCCGACTATGTTCGGTTTCACTAGCACCATGAAATCGCTTATCAAGATGTGGTCATTCCCGTCTCAGACTGCGTCCCTCCACTTTTGACTCTGGGTCCTCTGCTCTCGCCATCTGATTTTAGGAAATATGAGATTCCGCAGACCTATCTACTAATATCACCGACTATCCTAGTATGTCACCCCAACTTTTGTGCTCATGTCTCTTGCTTCAGTGCGAAGGAGCATGTAGGGTTTCCTCCAACTGACGCTTCCATTGAGAAATGGTTTGAAGTGTGGGAAGAGAAGTTGGGTCAAAAGTTGCGCCTTTTGGGTCTGAGGGTTTAGTATCCATTTCGAGAAGGATGAAGTGTAGTGATTTCAAAGTCTGTTTTGGTTTAATTCCTTTCTGGAATTCGAGACTAAATGTCTTTTTCTTTCCTGCGGGGCCTATGACTGTCACCATAGAGGACATTTGTCTGTTGACAGGCTGTTCAGCCTCGGGTGTTGATGTTCGCCTCCATAGATTAGAAGAAGATCAATTTCAGTACAAAGGGCATAAGATCTGAAAACACAGCTAGTAATCACATGGATCTATTCCGTACCGCAGGGGGAACAACTGCCTCATGGAAAGCAGAGTAGCAGTTTGATTTCTTCCTCGAGTGGCTTAGCAAGTATATTTTCTGCAGTCCAGGGAAGCATGCCGCCATTTACATCTCTTGGATTAGTAACTTCTTGGTCCAAACCAATGAAATTGTGGCTTTTGCACCCTTCCTCCTCCAGCTGTTATACATAAGCCTTCGCCTGTACCATTGTTGAAAATAAAGGTTTCCCGAACCATCAATCTGGAGGTTCAATGTGGCTGTTACACTTATGGGCACTCGTCTGGTTTCCTCGACTATCCTCCTTTGATAAGTCGGTCCTTAAGGGTAACAGATGTTTTGTACTTGATATAGCCCTTCGTGCTTGTAGTGACTCGGGCACTTGGTCTTCTGAGGCTGTTATTTCTTTGATGGGTGGATTGGCTAATCCTGAGAGGGAACAAGAATGGATGATGTATCCCCCCAACAAATTCTATGCTGCTCGAGATGACCTCACTGAATGGTCCTATTGGAATAGTGCTTTAACACCTCGAGAACTGGTAGGAGTCTAATCATGAGACAAGTTCATATTCGAGATGTACAATTCGCAGCTGTGTGCCAGGCAACTTGGTTTCTTGCAAGATGTTAACATCCCTTTGTGAAAGTCTTTTAACAATTTTGTGCATGGGAAAACTACAACCGTGAGTTTCAAGGAAGCAGCCGAGGTATTGGCTTGGACTGCCTTGTCCCATATCGAGTTTCCGTTCTTTAGGAATGACCGGATTGATGCGTCCGAGCTCTTTCAACTCTACTGGGCCATAACTTGGTCTGAGTTACGAGGGGATATGGCTATTTTAGACAGCAACTTGGGTGACCTTTATTTACCTACTCCTGCTCTAGAAAGTAAGTTATGAAACTCAGCTTGTGTTGTTAATTGCCAATTGTCGTGGTCTTAGTCTTGCATTTTTTTTGCACCTGAGACTAACGCTGAGACTTTACTTGAAGCAATCTCGGATGAAGTGCCTCTAATGCTCAGAAAGAAGCGCAAAGCTCGATCTGTACAGTCCCTTGAAGAGGAAGGTATTGGAGAGGAACGTTCTAAGGCTTGAAAAGATCGCCCCTCCAAACCATAGAGTGAGGGAGCACCAACTTCCACGCGACTCAAGCGTGTTTTCAGGAGAGGGGTGAAACCCATGCTTAAAGAACCCGTTGTTCAGGTCTTACACCAGAGTTCGGAGGCGGATACACTCACTTCACCTTTTCCTGAATCATCATCTACTAGGGTTGACATGCCAATTCCAGATTACGAAGTTTCTGGCAATGTGATATCTCTTTACCGCTTTTGGTTTCCAGTTCTAGGGCCCTTTTTCTTTCGTTTTGGTTATTCTTGAGAATGATACATATCGATCTTCATGCACAAACAACTGAAGGAAACCTTCGGGGTGTTTCCTCAACTTCTCGAGACATCCTGGGTACCCAAGATGTCTCTCCTCTCGAGGACGCAGCCATGTCTCGAGAGAAAACCCTAGGCCTGGAGACTCGAGAAACATCATCTCCCGGGGACTTTGAGGATATTCATGATCCACCTGTTGAGGTAGAGGAAACGCCTATGGATACCTGTTGCAGGAATGTCAGGTGCAGATGAACCGCTTCCTGAAAATGTATCTCGAGAGGATGTTCCGCCTAGTGTAAGTGAGCACTTTCCCTCTTTTCATTGTCAGGTTTGTAAATTCTCCCCTTCTAATTCCTACCGCTTTTTTTGTTAAGATCCAGCGACAGATCTTTCTAAAAATGTCATCCATGAAGAACTTATGGATGATAGCCTCATCTTAGAGAAGGTAGTTTTTTAGGGTTCGTTAAATGAGGTGGACCAGTTTCATGCGAACTTCCAGTTCGGGATCGACTTCCTTTGTGGTGATATCGTCTACACCGAGGTAAGTTTTTATTGATACAAAGCTGCTATGAAGAGCATTATCCTTTCTCCTCTAGCGATAGTGGACCAAGTTCTTGCCTTCACACTCGTTCGACAACTCTACTGGCTCAATTATGATGAGTCTGCCAAGAAACGATCTGCCCAGCAAACGGCTCGAGAATCAATAAATTGATAGGAATTGGCATAGGCTGAAAAACGGTGCAAGCTCGAGCGATTGGACGAGAAGATCGAATTTATGAGCCAGTGCTTAACCGCTACCCAAAGGAAGATACGAAAGCTTGTTAAGCGAAAGAAGGCTTTCTTAAGATCCCTGTCCAAACTCAAGAAGAAACGAGCCATGTGGTCAGTTGCTACGGAACTTGATGATCCTTCAATTCGAGAAGGCGTAATGGCTTAGGAGAGAAGGAGTTTTTTGAGAAGCAGCATTTAGAACTCATTGAACATTTTGTTGACTGTCAACCTCTATTGTTGTGACTTTCTCTTTAATTCAAATGACATTAGAGGCCATTTAATGCTTTAATCTTTTGGTCTTCTTGCCTGAAACGTTTTTTCAACCTTTCCCAAGACGTTTCATGACAGCGTGCAACATTTACTTTTCTTTTTTAACAGCTTTAATGTTGTACATTAAGGCTGCAAAGATTCCCGAAAATGCCGGTTTCCGAGATTCTCAAGATTTCCTACTATTCTTTCATGAGGTCCGTGAACTTGTCCTTGATTGCATCCTTTTTCTTAGCTATAAATAAACCTGGTTTTCTTTCACAAACTTACATACTCACGCCAACCATGTCTTGTCGAGATGTTGTTCTCTGAACAGTCTATTCTTTCAAAACTTTCTTTTGATTTCAAAAGCCTAAGTTCACAACCTCTTGTCGCTCGAAAGCCTAGGTCCACAACCTTTAGCGGTCGTGCCACTCATCGGCTGCACGTGGCCCTTGTGAGTGGGTAGCTTTGAAGGGACTTCCTCCAGCTTTTCATTGTCTTGCACCCTTTCTGGGGTAAAAAGTGAATGAACTCGAGCACACTCTTCCGCTTTGTCTCCTTGGCGTGCAGCACCTTAGCTCTCCCTTTTTGAAAGTCGTCCCTGACTTGAAGAAGGAAGGAGACCAGTATTATGCGTTGGGGAGTTGGCTTGTCAGATAACTCGAGGAGATAGAGGAATCCGTGGTGACCACCCTTCTTCTGTGCTTATTTCTCTTCCAAACTTTGTGAAGAGGAGTACCCGTAGGATGGACTAGTTGAAACGCTATTATCAAAATGGTTTAGGAACCAATCTTCATGCATTTTGTTCACGTGTTATCCTCTCGAGGGTTGTAATAGATTTTATTTCTAAAGAAACGCCTTACTCCTCCAACTGCATCCATAAGCTTGGGAATCTCCTCTTTAGAATTTCTTTATGAATCTCCCAAATAGTCGGCTTGTAAAGTCTCAGATATTTCCCGTTAATTATCAATTCGTGCGAACGCCCTTCAAGGTCAGCTAAACGATGCACGTTTTTGGGGAACGCATCTTTAACTCTAAATGGACCTTCCCAATTCAGTGACCATTTCCAGAGGAAATAATCTCGAGTGCCTACTGGAAGAACTATTTTCAATACCAGTTCTCCTTCTTTAAAGCTTTTATAATGGACTCTTATGTTATATTGTCTCATCATTCTTCTTTTCTGAACTTCCATTCTGTTTGTTGCTCTCATGCGCAAACTCTCGAGGTGTTCATTATCTCAAGGAAATTCCTCTTCTCAATCCATATCCTGGTTTGCTTGATTGACTCAAAAAGATTTATACTTTATCTCGATGGGAACAAGCTTCTTCCCATATACCAGGTTATATGGTGCTTCCCCAGTGTTGTCCCTTTTGGTAACTCTTAGGCCCCACAACGTCTCGAGGAGAATATCATGCCAACTGGTTGTTTTCAATCATCCTCTGGATTACATTTTTAATAAGCTTGTCAGTGGATTCCGCTTGTCCATTAGACTGTCGATAATATGGTGAGGAGTTATTGATAATGAAGCCGAACTCTCTCGAGAACTCATGCATCTGTTCTCCATTGAATGCAGTTCCAATATCCACTACTATGTTATGCGGGAGCCAAAATGAAAAAGGATGTTCGTCTTAACGAACTCGATAATCTCCTTTTGGTCGATTCTCTGATAAGCTTTGGCCTCTACCCACTTGGTAAAATAATCTGTAGCCACCAATATGTAGGCGTCTCCCTTACTCGAGTGGGGTCTAATATCTCCGATTATATCTAGATCCCAAGACTTAAATGGCCATCACTGTGTCACTTGATTCAATTCCATTGTCATAGCTCGAGTTATAAGTCCAAACTTCTAGCACTTCCTACAACCCTTGGCCATCTCGATGCAATTCATTTTCATAGATGGCCAATGGCACTTCCTACAACCCTTGGCCATCTCGATGCAATTCATTTTCATAGATGGCCAATGGCACTTCCTACAACCCTTGGCCATCTCGATGCAATTCATTTTCATAGATAGCCAATGGAATCTGTGCCTTTGAATCATCCAAAACATCTTCACTCATGACTGGTGAGTGCCGCATAATCCTTCATGCATTTCTAACATGATTGGTGTTGCTTCGTCCAGATCAACGCATCTCAATAGAACCCCTTCTTTGGTTTTCTTGTACAATAGACCGTCCAGGAATACATATTGTCTACCTGCAAGTCTAACTTTTCTCTCGACCTGTGAGTTAGGATTTTCCAAGAATTTGATATAAGGCACCCGCCAGTCTTCGTCTGCTCTCATGATGTCTACCTTATGATTGGAGGCGGCCTCAACTTCTTTTTCATTAACAATGGGGTGAACTGATCTCGGGGATTACCCCGCCTATTTCTCTTTGTAATGTGTCGTTCTATCGGTATCCGGACGCCAATTGGGCTAACTAATTGGCTATTGGATTATCCCCTCGACCTACATGCTCTAGGTTAACCTGTTGAAACCTTTTAATTAGCTGCTGGGTCAGCGTTAAGTATTTCTTTAGCTCTTAAGTGTGGCAAAGACTCAAGTCGTTTACTTGATTTACCACTAGCTGTGAATCGCCTTTAACTGACACAACTTTTGCTCCGCTCTCGAGTAAAATTTGTAACGCGATAATGTGTGCGCTATACTCTGTGGCGTTGTTTGTCGTATGATCAGCCAATTTAAAAGCGAATTTGGCCTGAAATCCCGCTGGTGACTTTATCACAATTCCAACCCCAACTCCGGACCTTGTTGATGATCCATCGAACCAGGCTTCCCAACGTTCCTGTACTTCTTCTTCTTCGTCTGCTAAGGTCTCACTCGAGTATTCCGCTAAGAAGTCGACGAGAACTTGTCCTTTAACAGCCTTTTGGGGTTTGAACTTTAAGTCATATATCGAGAGCACCAGGCTCCACTTGCTAATTCTTCCGGTAAGCAAAGGACTCTCAAAGAATGTTTTCGGTACTTGTGCTTTCGAGACTACATGAACCTCGCTACTCCATATGTAGTGCCTTTACTTCGTCACGGCCTAGTACACCGCAAGACAAAGCCTTTCCGAAGTTGTATACCTTATTTCGGCAGGGTTCAAGAGTCGGGACAGATAAAACACGACTCTTTCTCTTTTTTTATCATCTTCCTGCACCAAGAGTGCACCTATCATGGTGGCGATCGCAGCTACATACAAGACAAAAGGCTTCCCGTGCTGAGGGGAAGCTAAGACTGGAGGCTTCATCAAGTAACCTTTGATGTTCTCGAATGCTCGCTCATGTTCGTCCATCCAAGTATATCTATCCTTTCCCCTCAGTAATGTGGATAAAGCCTCCACTTTTCCTGCTAGATTGCTAATGAATCTTCGCAAATAATTTACTCGTCCAAGGAAAGCTTGTAGCTCTTTCTTATTCTTCGGGGGTTGCAATTCTTGTATTGCATTAATCTTCCATGGATTGATCTGGAACCCTTTCTGGTGTACTAGAAATCAAAGGAATTGTCCAGCTTGTACTCTAAATGCACATTTCAAAGGATTCAACTTCATATGATGTTTTCTCATGTGGATGAATGTTGCTCGGAGGTCCTCGACGTGTGAGTCATTCTTTCTCGACTTCACGGTCGATGTGGACCTCCACGGTCTTCCCAATTAAGGGGTCAAAGATAGCATTCATGGCTCCCTGGTATCTGGCTCCGGCATTCTTTAGTCTAAATGGCATTACTACCCATTCAAAGATACCAATTGGGCACCGGAAAGCCGTCTTGTACACGTCCCCTTCGGCAATGAAGATTTGATTATATCCCGAATAGCCGTCCATGAACGACATAATGACGTTCCATGCCGTCTTATCAATTAATTCATTAGCTATTGGCATAGGATATTCGTCCTTGGGAGTTGTTTTGTTTAGATCTCGAAAGTCTATGCATACTCGGATTTTACCATTTTTCTTTACTACAGGAACAATGCTCGAGATCCATTCTGTATATCTAGATGTTTTGATATAGTCGGCTTGAAAAGCTTTCTTACTTCTTCATATACCAGTTTACTTACCTCGCCAGTCATTCTTCAGGGAGCTTATTGGACATGTTTAAAGTTTTCTCGAATTGAGAGTTTATGTTCTACCAAGTTTCTGTCGAGCTCTGGCATTTCTGTATAATCCCAAGCGAAACAATCTCGAAACTCGTACAACAACTCTTTTAGAGTTGACATTAGCTTGTCATCTAGGATTGCACTTATGTAAGTAAGTCGGGGATTTTTATCGGGGCCGAGGTTAACACTAATTAAAGAATCCGAAGTTGAAAATATGTTTCTCGACTATAGCCGTCAAGTTGAAAGGAAAAGATACCTAGAAATGGCCTAGAATTGAAAGGAAAAGATAACGGTGTGATGCAATGCACTTTTTCAAGGCTAGAATATTCTATTTCTTCAACCTTCATAGGTTCCTTCTCGTAGGAGTCTATCGGGCCCCAACTCCGCGTTTTCATCATGCTCTCGAGCGGCTTATCTAGTGCAGTACTCGACGTCAGTGAATTCTACGTCCCCAATTCTGATTCAAGCCTGAGTTAGGACGATCTCGCTTACTGGCATGCCTCGAGGCCTCTCACCAAACTAGGAGGTAGGCAACCCTTCTTCGGGCATAAGCATACCCGGATTGTTCATGAGCTTTCCATCGTTTGAGCCCTCTACGGTGAAGCTGAACAGTAGGACGATGCCTCTATCTGGATGAGCGTTATCATCTTCATCACTTTCCCACCTGCTCGGGACTATAGGTGGTTCGATTCTCGCTGCCTCAGCCTGATGAGCCATGACTTTCTCAACCTCCCGGTTCAGTGACCTATCATCATAGCCATCTTCCTTGCCATGTTTCTCCTTCTCTGGCTCTGCAATGAAACATAGAGGCTTAGATTCACAAGAACACTGATTTTTATCAGCTCACACGAGCTCTATCTCATCATCAAGCCATATAATCAATTCTTTATGAAGGGTCGATGGTATAGCAGCAGCCTTATGCAGCCAGTCTCGACCAAGGAATGTGTTGAAAGCTGATGCGATGTCAAGTACGAAGAAGGTGGTCTCCATCTCGTATCTTCCGACCTGGAGGTTTACCGAGAACACTCCCATACATTCCGACTTCTTGCCATTGAAGGTCGTAATTGACATCCTTGTGTCTGTTAACTGCCACTTTTCTTTTCCCATCGCCAAGAAAGTCTCAAAGGGAGGGTGTTGACTGTGGCTTCGTTGTTTACCAACACCTTGTTCATCCTCACTCCATCAAAGTCTGCCATGATGTACATGGAATGGATATGTTGTCTCATCCCGATAGAAGGTTTCTCAAACCAATGGAGCGGAGATCCTTTTGGAAATCTAGCACTCGACTTGGGTACTCTACACACCACACAGTTAGCGAGCACGGCCCTTTTATTCTCTCGCGAGAAGCAGGCCGGTAGCTCGACCGCATTACAGGAGGTCACCATAGGATCTTTGTCCTCCTGATACTCCTCGAGGGTTTCTTCTTATAGAGGTGTGTTGTCTATGTAATAATTATAGGCAGCATCTTCCTCTTCTTTGCCTTCTGCCTGTGACGTCTCTTCTTGAGGTTCATTCGTTTCTTTCTGTTAAACGATTTTGCTATTCTTAGTCTCTCTTTGAGTCCGTCTTACGGGTCTCTTGCGTGCTGCTTTCGGGATTACCATTCTTCTTGTGGACCTTTTGCCATTCTGATGGTGGGTCTCCTGAAGGCTCTCTTACAATTCACCCGAAACTCTTAACAGGGCGTTTGATGTAAACAAAATCTTGCTTTTCGGGATCATAGCCCCAAATCTCCTGCATGTTAGGTTCAGTCATTACAACATCAAAAAAATTGGTGGTGAAGTTACCTATGATCTCGTTCTTGAGTTTGATCTCGATCTCCTCATTAGTTGGCATCTGAACGAGCTTCAAGAAGTACACCACGCAGCACTTCTAGGGTGGTACGAGCAATCTGGGGACCTTCCTGTACCAATCTATTCGAGGCAATCAGCTTACACTTCTCGCACAACATTTCTTCCTGGAGGAAGTGAGTAATTTGGGGACCTTCCTGTACCAATCTAGGATTAATCGCGCTGCTTCTTTTCTTTTCATCTCAGCAGCAACTCCTTCAACATTGACCATATCAAGAGTAGGATCGTTGTGCTTCGAGGGCTAGTTTAGAGCTTTGTCTCGAGCGCTCCATTCAGTCCTGCCTTGTCCATTCAGACGCTCAAGCACATGAGGTCTGTTGGCTTGCTCGCCCTCATCGTGCTGCCTTTGTCGGTATTCACGGCCAGCAAACCCAAATGAAGATCTCCCTGAGGGGTGCTTTGCAGCAAAATGGGTGTATGATGGCACCATTCCCATCGCCAATTCCTCAAGTTGAGTCAGATCATACCACATGCACTCCTTGTTCATTTGCAAGTATCTGCGGAAATTGCGGCACTTATTTGTGGAATGAGAAGAATCCATATGCCAATGGCAATGCTCCTCATGAATTTCTCGAGCTGGGCAATTCACCACTTGCCTCTCGACTTTGGCGCTTGAAAAGCCTGTTGGCGCCAGTGGTCTCCCTAGATACTTTGATCCCCTGCGATGTACGAGTGTAAGTCTCGAGATAAAGTACGGGTAAATCATCATTGATGCACTTAGTACACTTATTTTCATTCTCGAGAGAATACATATGTATTATAGGCTCTTCGCTAAAAGGATTTTCATCTATTGATTGTACTCTATTCATTTACTTCAGCAAACTTCAACTCTTTTGATTCAAATAAGTCTTGAATTAGATTTCTAAAATCTACACATTCTTGAGTTGAGTGAGTGAACGTCCCGTGCCATTTGCAATGTTTCATACATTTTTCTCGATCATTTTGCAGCAGCTTGTGGCCAGGTCGGAGCTTTATACGCCCTTTCTGATATAGACAATCAAAGATCTTATCCATCTGTTTTATATCGAAGGAGAATTTTCTCTCCTCTTCAGATTTAGGAGAAACTCGAGTCTTAGAATTCTTCTTCACTTGGGGCTCGCATACTGTTGGCTCTCCTTTTACAAACTCGGCTAAGTCAATCTCAACCAATTCGGCTTGACAATTTCGAATCGATTGAAACTCTTCTAACATGTGGTTGTGGTATTCAGTGGCTCGTCTCGAGAGTTCATAGAAATCTCGAAAACGTTCTCCCTGGAGTTTTTTCCTTATCTCTAATGTCAAGGCATTCTGTGCTATCTCGAGCTGATCTCTTTTAGCCAAGGGTGTTATACATTTCCTTATCTCGAGCAAGACTTTCCCCAGGAAGTTGTTTCATCTTTAGAATCTCTCCTAATGTAGTTACTGAGTCCAGCCTATCAAATGTTTTAAGGAACTGGGTTTGCATCTCAACCCAACTCGGGATGGAATTTGGAAGGAGACTCGAATACTGGCCAAAAGCATCTCTAGTTAAGGAGTTTGGAAACAACTTAAGTTTTAGCATATCGCTATTCGAGATTTCTCCCATTTGATAAGTGAACCTATCTATATGTTCTACGGGAATCATCTCGTCTTCTCCCGAAAACAAGGTAAAATTAGGAATCTTATATCCTCGAGGTATCTCTATTCATTGTTCTATGTATTCAGGGATCGAACTCCTATACTGGCGCACCTCTTCAGTCCTATACTATTTGAGGTACAACTCGAGCGATTTGTCCGCTCAAGTCTACCACAGGATTAGGACTCGTTTTTAGATTAAACTCATTTTCCTTAGGTTTGTAATAAAAGCTCTCAGTCTCCTTATGTTGACCCGGGGGAACATAAGCTGGACAAGCATTCTGCTTGGGATCTATGAATGTGGGATTCCATTGGAGGTCACAGGAGGTTACATGTTCGTTATGCGAACTTGCATCATTAACCTTCTGTATTCCAACAGCCCTGGCGACTACCATGAATGATTTCTCATCTAAAGGCTCCGTCTTTTTCTCAGACTTGTCACCCTTAAGGAAATTTAACGCATCTATTACTTTCTGGATTTTTTTCATCCATTCGTGCCTCTATTCTCCTATGATTTTCTGCTAATTCTAATTTTAGCTCGCCTATAATGTTCTCAAACTCTTGTTTGGTTGTAAAATCGTTAGGCGTATATTCTCGCCAAGGATTATCCGGAGGCCCTATAGGGGGTACCACCTGAACAACCTCATTTTGATTTTCATTGGGATCATTTTCTTTTGGATCTTCACCTATAGTATCTTTCCTAGTACAAGCCATTTTCCAAATGCTTTTCATGGGTTTTTGAACTATGACTCCCACTGGGGTCGCCAAAAACGTGTTGACGTGCAATTTGTATTCATCGCAACACGTATCAAATTTTACAGTGATGGTGTGGTCGACGTAAAGTTAAAGTAAACGCAATACCTGAATTTCATACGACGATACTGAATTGACAGCATTTA
Source organism: Melastoma sanguineum (assembly GCA_029817735.1). Taxonomy (NCBI): domain Eukaryota; kingdom Viridiplantae; phylum Streptophyta; class Magnoliopsida; order Myrtales; family Melastomataceae; genus Melastoma; species Melastoma sanguineum. Next base: position 121,643 of record JARUPW010000246.1, read on the forward strand.
GTGTTGTACACCGCAAAGTGAACGAGTACAAATTTAATGAAGCAAACACAACACTGGAATTTAGTGCAACAGTATCGAGCTTACAGCGTTATATTTACAGATATGACCGAAACGGAAACAACAAAAAAGGCATGTTGACGTTTCACGACGGTCTGCGGCGGGCGAATGGCGGTCGAGGCAAACCCCTTTAATGGAATTCACCGTTGTGGATCAGCGGACGGACATCAACGGCACCGGACAAAATCGACAGCACCGAGGTTGGAGGGCAGAGTCAAAGTGGTAGCAGGTCAACGGCACCAGACAGGATCAACAGCACCGAGGATGACCTCAATGCCGGACAGAATCAACTGCACCGAGGCTTGGTAGAGGAGCGTCAACAACGCCAGACAGAATCGACAGTGCTAAGGTTGGAGGATAAAGGACCAAAAGTAAAAGGTAAAAGATTGGATTATGTGTTTGAGTTGTTGTTGTGTTGTTCGGTCTGTTGTGATCCTTTTATATCCCAGAATCTGGCAGTTACGATTGTTCAGTCAGCCCAGGATCTTTTTAGATCGTGAGCACTAACTGATTCCTATTTTGTAGGAACCATGCACGTCGTGTTTTGGTTGGACTTTCTGAGTTTGCCACGTGTCCGCCTCCTTTGACGTAAAGTAGACATTGTTTGGTCAAGTTCTCGAGTTGCGAGACAATATTCATGTCTCAAGCTATGCTGGTCAAGTTGCTCCTCGAGCAGGGTCGATCTCGAGCATTCGAGGAATGTGTCCCGAGCAACGCTTCATGGGCTTCTCGAGCGGAGTTAACATTGTCTGTACGAAACTTTACTTCTTCAGTCCACTAAGGACGAAGCCTAGAAATTCATGTGTGCCAACAGGACTCAAGTGAACTAATAGGAAATCATAAAAGATATTCAGTAGATTCATGGTCCCTTCTTGGGTAGATCTTTTGATTGTCAAACTTTTTATGAATCCTTTACCGGTATCATGAGATGAGATTTGTCATCTGATAAGATCTTACATTCGAATGTTATTGGTTTTGTTTACCCAAGGAATGTTCCACGGTTAACTTTTGTCCGTAAAATAATTTACAAAATATGTTGGTTAAACTCATAATTCGTCAAATAATACAAAAAAACTAGGAGTTAAAAACCATGTCTCCTCTCTCCATATCCTCATTTCCTTTTCCCTATCTCCTCTCCTTACCCCTATCCCCTTTGTCCTCACGTCCCTTCTCCTTAACCCTTATGCCCCTCTCCTTTTTCTAGAGGAAAGTTTCTAAATGAGGTAAGTCAAAAAAACAAAATTCGCGAAATAGGGTAGACACTTTCGAAATTCCTCAAATACAGCCCCATAAATTACCTATTTATGTAAATGTTCTGCAAAGTTGTCTCCAACCTCTTGTGGATCGACTTGACCACCAAGTAACTGTTATTTGGGACACTTATCTACATCATATATCTAGGTTCATTGAATTAGACATCTTGGACCGAATGAAATCAAATTTGATATTTATGGAAGTTAATATCGAATTACTTTCATTTGTAGAAGGTTGTTGATTGGTTCAGTCCAAAACATTCTGTGACACATAACTCTTAGGAATCTTACCAAATCATATTCCTATTTATATGATTTTAAATTTCCAACGGATATTTTCCTGATGGATCTTGTAAATATGGAATTTTAATATTATATAATCATTTAATGTCTTTCGTGTGCAGAAATTTGATTTGTCAAATTTCACATTCAACGTTTAGCTTAGAATTTTTACGTATATTCCATTCGTGTATAATCCTAAAGGGCCATTCGGTTACCCTTGTAGAAGAAAGAATAATTGTGTATAATCTAGAGAGAGATCATGATAGAGTGTGTGGGTACGTGTTTGTATGAGTTAGTCGCACACGGGAAGGGACGTGAGCTGCAGAAGGCTATAGCGTTGGTGAAGCCTTCTAGGAGAGTAGTGACCTGTGGGCCACGAGGGACTCTTCGTTGGTGGCTGCCGGAGACATTGGTGAAGGCGTGCGTCTATTTGCTGGCGTGGCCAACGTGTAGTGGGCCAGAGAGAAGGGCATAAATTGATACAAGGAGTTCTTACTTCACCACCCCAAAAGCTAGCCTAAGAGGTGGGAGTGACCTCCCTCTTTATATATTAGCCAGGTAGACTCCTCGTACCCGATGTGGAACTCCTCAACCACATATCAGACCCAATGATACAAGGAGTTTCTACTTCACCATCCCAAAAGCTAGCCTCAAATGTGAGAGTGACCTCCCTCCTTATATATTAGTCGGGTAGACTCCCCTCACCTAATGTGGGACTCCTCAACCACATATCAGACCCACCACAATCCGCGGTCCGGCGCCCACTTGGACCAGTGCTACTTTGAACCTCTCCGCCCACGCTGCACATTGCTAACATCCGAGAGGACTCTCCGTCCGTAGTGGGCTAGCTCTGATACGAAATGATACAAGAAATTCCCGTTTCATCACCCCAAAAGCTTACCTACCACGCTACACGGTCAAACGCCCACGCGGACCAGCGCTACACTGTGCCTCTTCGTCCGCGCCGCATAATGCTAACAACCGGGAGGTCACTCCGTCCGTAGTGGGCGGGCTCTAATATCAAATGATATAAGGAGTTCTCGCTTCACTATCCCAAAAGCTAGCCTGAGAGGTGGGAATGGCTTCCCTACTTATATATTAGCCAGGTAAACTCCCATCACTCGACGTGGGACTCCGCAACCACATATCAGATACCCCATGAGCACAGAAGGTGGGGGACTGACCAGCTTTTGTGGTGTGTTCCGTGTGTGCAAGATAACCTTGGGCAGCGGTTCTATGACTGCTTAGTCACTGTCGAGGGATCACATAGGATAACCTTGGGTAGGTGTACTATGTTTGCTTAGTCGCTGTCTTGAGGAATCACACAGGATAACCTTGGGCAAGGGTTCTGTGTTTGCTTAGTCGTTGTCGCTAGGGACCACGCAAACTAACCTTGGGCGTGTCTGCTTAGTCGTTGTCTCGAGAGATCGCACAAGGGAAGTCGCAGCAGGTTGTTGTGCAAGTGGGAACGCCACCGGAGTGAAAAGTCCTGTAGTGGGGACGCCTCCGAAGTGAAAAGTCTCGAATGAAGGCACAGCGGATAGCTATGTGGGCGAGGACACCGCCTGTGTGAAACGTCCACCAACTTGATTACCATTATTAGTCACGTTAACGCGTTCAACTCAATCACCTTTGGTGCATAACTTTCTAGTCTGTGTTGTGCAACTCAGTTACCTTTGGTACAGAATATTATGGTCTGTGCTGTAGAGGGTTGATCACACACCTCCTTCTGTAATCGCTAAAACGTTTCGTTTAGTGACATCCATCCAAATCTTGGGTGAAGAGTGGATGTATGCAAGTTGTCGAACCACTATAAAACCTTGCGTCCAACAAATCAAATTGGATTCATTTTCGTACATTATGTATTAACAGAAGCATAAATAAAATGTTTTGTTTTATAGAAGTTTTCTTTCGATGTGAGATTTGTTGAAAAAACCTTAAAAATACTTCATTAAAATTTAACATTAATTCACCCCCCATTTAGTGTAATAATACCATTTAGGAAGTTGAACTCTATAAGTTTGACTTTGCTTTTTATTTTTTAAATTTTAGAAGTCGAAATTATAGAGTTCGACTTCCTTAAGAGGATATTTTGGAAGTCGAACTCTATAAGTTTGACTTCTTTCTTAGGCAAAGTCGAATTCGACTTTGTGACTGTATTTAAAAAATTTTGAAACTTTTTACCCTATTTCACGATTTTTTCACTAACGGTAAAATGGAACAAAGCCCCCTTTCTCCCGTATCCCTTCCCCCATCCGTTCCAACTTCTTAGTGAAATTCGGAATATTTTAACTATAAATTCTCGATATTAATTTACGAATTATGAGTTTGACCGAGCCAAACGCTCATTTGGGTTTGATCCATTCAGGCGGTCTGTCGCCCATCAATTCAATGTGGGAAGCTTTTATGATATTATTCGTCTCTTCAATCACGCTGGCCATAGGCCCGGAACTCTCTTTCTCCTAATTAAAAATCTCCAAAATGCTTTAGAAGATGGCCTCCATCGATAAATTATTATATTTTCTCACGCGTTCTACCTCTAGTGGAAATGACTTTTTGGAATTTCTTTAAAACTTTTATTTATAGAACTTGTCGTGTGAATGATTCGCCAATTTTCAAGAAAAAAAAATTAAATAATTGGAGATTCTCACATAATTGGAGAGTCGTGAAATTATTTACTTTGTTTTCCTCGTTCCACCTTTCCATTCAATTGCATCAAGACTTTCTAACAGAGAGAGATTGTCGTTGTCATTTGAATTATGATCAATTCCTGGATCGGGTTCGTGTCCAGACACGATAAGACACGACACAAAATGTGTCAAATCAAACACGACCCGTTAAGGTTTTCGTGTTATTGGAGTATATCCAAACACGAACCGTTTTATAACGGGTAGACACAAAATGACCCGATAGACACTAAATAATTTAGTATAAAATAGACATAATATTTGAATTACATCGTAATTCAACGAGCAAAAACTAAAACAAATACATAAATATCCAACGATAAAATTATAAAAATAAATAATTTGGCGTTTAAATTAATATAACAAAAATAACTTTGAATGCATATTATGATCGTGCACTTGTAGACAGATATATTATGATCGTGCACTTTCGCATTCCATTTGAATGAAAGTATGCATTTCACGATCTATTAATTAGAAATTAAATGTTACTTCACAATCTAACTTTTAGTACAAAGAATGGAATGACTTTCAATTTGTGAAGACGAAAACTTAGCGTTTGGGAAAGGAAAAAACTAATGTATTAGGATATATTGTAATTGGCTTAGAGTGAAACAATGAATATATTATTACCTTTTAATAAAAATAGTGTAACGGGTCTTAACGAGTGGTAACGAGTAAAAAGAAAATGACCCAAAACCAACCAGTTATCATATCGGGTATAACGGGTTGACACTATAACAACACGAACTCGTTAAGACTAGATCCATATACTAAAATTAAGGGTCGTGTTCGTATCGTGTCCAAAATTGCTATTACCTAATTCTACGGATAGAAACTTTTTCACTACATACTATCATTTTTAAAAGGATAGAAAATATAAAATCTACAATTATTGATGTGGTAAAGGCTCTAAAAAGGATGGCTCGATCGTGTGAAAGGAAAAACAAAAGGGGCTATATGCGAGCTAGAAGAAAAGTGATAGCCCGGACCACTTGAACGAAGGTGACCGGCGAGTAGATATAAGGGGTTGAGTGGATGGTAGACAAGTCCACTTTAAATGGAAAGGAAAGGAAAGGAAATGGTAGAGAGTAAGCGACACTTTACGCCTATTGGTTATAAATTACACCACCATTATGTTTTAAGATTGACTTGTTGACCGACGGACGTAGGAGCACCACCGTTATCAATAGATTCGGATAGATTCAAACGTATCCACCACATATACAGATAAATCATTGTGCTACGAAATTAATGTGAGGAGTAATGTATATCCACCATCAGAATACGTTCAATTTAATATGCACTTATAAATCCACTAAGTGAGAAAAGAAGTTTGAAGTAGAGAATTTAGTCACTTTTGAAAAAAATAAAATATTTTACTATTATAATAATGAGACCTGTCCTTTTTTTAGGTACAAAAAAGCCTTTATGTAGGCTGAGCACAACCTTCGATGAATCAATGCATGCAAACCGTTTAATGTGAGAAAAAATAAATAAATTATAGTGGTTGAATGATCAATATATGGTAGCCATTACGAGTATTCTCGTCGTTTCGCCTGAATTGTCCTTATTATTGTTCGAGCTAACTTGATCGTCTGAATAGTTTCGTCCTTCGCAATTCCTTCTCGTCTTCTAGATGGACTACTAATTGACTGGTTTTGTTTCGAAAACATGGCTCCCTCGATCATGCAACGGTTAGCGAGATGACTCCCACTCAAGCTGGTTTTACGCGTATCAATTAGGTTACCCTACCGAGGTAGCCCTCTACTTTTTTGGGTTCATTTCTTCAAAGGATAACTCCTTTCAGTAGTAGTCCTAAGATCCGATCAAATGGATTATGCTAGGTAAACTCGATCGCAATTATCTTTTATAAGAAAAGGAAAATTTTTTTTTTTTTTTGTCGAATTTTAGCTTTGATTGAGAAATGTCTTTATGATTTCCTAACCTTAAAAGAGACTTCAAAAGTAAAAATACTTTTTAAAATTTTCATAAACCATACCAAAAAAAAATGAAGTCGGGCGTAAACTCTATAAAATACTAAGATTTGTAAATTGGATTTGATTGATATTTTCAGGATCCCCATATCCAAATTCATTCTATTTCGAATTTGCTTCGAAGTGGAGTGGGAACAAAAAGAAATTTACCCAAAAATCAGAAAGAGCTTCTTGCATAATAATTATGGTTAGGGGGGGGGGCTACACAATAAGTGATAATATCATGGGGAGGGAGTAAGGGAGGGGGGAGTAGGTCCATGTGACTTGACATGACTGACAGGCTTATTATTGTTTTCTTTTTTGTCTTGGCTCGTCGTCATCCACCCCCTCCCTCGTGACTCGCTTGTCCAACTCAACTCCCTTCGTACCCACAGTTTCTTCCTTTAATCTTCTTGGAAGATCCCATCTCCCTTCTCTGTCGAGAGGAAACTGAAGCAGATGGAAGGACAGCGGTGTGGCGACGGCTCTGTCGAGCCTCCGGTGTCGGTATCTTTCGGGAGGTTCGATAAGGACTCGCTCTCATGGGAGAAATGGTCCTCCTTTTCCCCAAATAAGTACCTCGAGGAGGTTGAGAAGTGCGCCACCCCTGGATCTGTTGCCCGCAAGGCTGCCTACTTCGAGGCCCACTACCGGCGGATTGCCGCGAGGAAGGCTGAGCTGCTTCTCCTTGCTTCCGATGCCAATGGGGCTCCGCCTTCTGTCCCTGCCTCTTCTCGACAGGCTGTCGAGGAAGATGAGGAGGAGCAGTATGAGGAAGAAGACATGATCACGCTGGAGAAGGAGCGATTGTCCTTCGAGGTTGTCTTCGGAGAATCTACGGCAGGTGGAGTTGTGGGTCGTTGCGAGAAGTCGGATGATGAAAAAGTCGGTGATAGTCTTGTCAGGGATGATCCGAAGGATGAAGAAGAGCCGCAAGAGATGCAGATGTTGAGATCTGATGTGGGGGATGCTTCCAAAAGTAATGGCAGCCTAATCATTGGCAGGGAGGAAGCCCCAGATTGCAGGTTACCGAATGTTGGGACCCAGAATGGCATCCCTTGCTTGGAGATGAGTGCGAGGATTCGCAACGATGCCGCGGATCTGGAATCATGGAGGAAACCTCGCAAGGTCCCATTCGCTACTTTTGATTGGCTTTATTGTTGCCTAAAAGTACATATTCAATGGCAATGTTCTCAATGACCCTTTTTCTCTTGTTCTGCTTTTCTTCAGTCTGATCCGCTGAATAAGGAGAAGATCATGGAGAAAGCCAAGAAAAAGCCGGCCCCCGCCATCATCAAGTCGCCTCAAGTCCACTCTGCTCCGAGGAGGACTTCTAAGCACACTCCCATTTCCCCTGCACCGTCCATGACCACTCCTTTTAGAAAGCCTGCCATCGATGTTTCCACTAATAGGAATAAGGGTGGTCCTGCTTTGGACCTCAAGAAAGTTTCCCCCAACCATGCGTTAGGACCCACTAGTAGCTCGAATCTACAGAGCTTCGATCCAGCTGCTGTTGCTGCTCCCAGGAGATCCCTCCTCATGGAAAGGATGGGCGACAAAGATATCATCAAAAGAGCATTCCGGACCTTCCAGAACAATGCTGGGCTATCGAAATCCTTTTCGGCTCAAAAGTCGGTGAGTTGATGAAATGTAATGTACAACACTAGACAGTCTCTAAATCCCTGTTTGTTGATGGGTCATTCTTATAAATTTAACCATTATCATGAATTGTTTCATTGTAGGCTCCTTTGGCTCTCCCGGCAGATCCCAGTTCTACTATTCGGAAGGAGAACATGAGGTAACATTTTTCTTATACTCATTCATGATAATGAATAAATGAGAGAAACATGTATGAACAAAAGTTAAACACATAAAAACATGCTACGTCGCACCAACTGATTTAGCACCTAAAAGGTGTACCGGGGAACTTGGAATTTACTGCTTTGAGCGGGCCTTTCCAGTTTCTCAGGATGCTTAAAGCAGAAGTATTATGTGTTTCACTATATCAATTGAAAATCGTCGCTGTTTAAGTGTAAACTTTTGTGGCCTAATTGGATCCAGTTTGACTGTTGACCTGGTGCTACAGGCGGGAAGCTGGATCTGTTGTCAAGAAGAGTAACGAGGTTTTTCTATCAAAATATAGTTCAGGAAACAGTGAAAGGGTGGAGGAGAGGATCCAGTTAAATGTAAAGCTACTTCATTTTGGGAAAGTCATGTCCCGGTAACCCCATCATCTATTGATGTTTCCCTCTCAATGCAATTTCAGATCAACAAAAAGCTGGAGCAAAAGTCTACCATCAAGGAGGTTGAAAAATCACGGCTCACTAAGGTAATGCTATGCTGAACTCAACTTAATTCAGTTCCCCGATTAAACTTGTTTTCCTGCAGGACCAAAGGGAGATAGATATCCGGAGACCCACGCAGAGTATTGGTTTCAAGGCAACAACCATGTCAGCTTTAAATCGAGGTCAAAACAGATCCCTGCAAAGAAAGGTAAACCATACTTTCTTCCGGTCTCCGCTTCTGATACATTTCGTCTTTTAACAAAGGGGATGTTTGTTTTTTAAGTTAATGTTACACATAATGAATTTGAGATAATATAATCCGTGAATCACTCTGGTCGGCCTTGTCCATGGTGACTGTATGGTGTGCATGGGTTCAAATATAATTTCCTGTTTTAGTGACCAGCTGATGACAGCTTCAAGAAAGAAACAGCATTGTTTGTAAATATTTGTAATGATATGGTCGTATCTTCCTTTGAACCACCTAAGTAAATCATAATACGAACAGGTTATTAAGAAGCAAGAGATCAAAGCTTGATCTGATGACCTTGAAGAGGGCCGGATGATGTGAGGCTACTGCAGAAATGTGAAGAGGCAGCTGACGACACTACGAGGGAAGCGTCCTCTCACTCTATTCAATCAAAATGGTGCCCTTGGCTCATAGTTCCACTTTGAAGCAACTGAAACACCAACACCAGTTCGGTGGATGGATGGCCTTAATAATTAGATGGTGTGCACCCCCTCTTCCTATGCAAGAGACCATATGAATAACACAAGTTACAGCTGCTGTTAGTATACTATTCTGGGCTCATCTTTCTGTCGTTGTGTGATCTTCTTATTTGTAATCTTTTTGTTTTAGTAAGCACATTACTCGGAGGTAATAAATCTCAACTATTCGTCATATGTAGATTATAAGTGGTATGACTTTTGCAGTTTGGGTTGGGCGACTAATAAAATACGCTCTTCTATGTAATTGATTAACAGTACCACTTCGGTGTACCAACGCATTCAATTGAAGCATACATTCACTGTCCTATATATTATATGCAAGTGTAATTGAGGGCGTGTGAAGTTGTCGATAAACTTGAAGAAGCACTCGATTGTTGAATCTGGAAGCGGCGTCGTCCTCGAAAAAATTGTTAAAGCCATTATATCTGGAAGTGGCGTATCTTAAAAGTGTTGCACTTAGAGAAGTGCTTAACTAGTGAATCTAGAAGTGGCGTGCGCTTGAAGAAACGTTTAACCATCGGAGACTTTTTTCTTTAGTGAAGTAGGACGCCAGGATACCACTCCCTACATATGATCCAGCAATTGATGTTGGGTGGGCTCGATCACACCCGTTTCATGCAAGGATTCCGAATGGAGATGATGATTCTATAGTGTGGAACCCGAAGCAACAGAGACTGAGGTGTTTGGAAAAGTTGGCGAGATAACAGGATAATCTTCCCATTCAACCTGCAGCAGATAAAGATTTCAGCAGGTCTATCGCCAGTGAAGATCATGAATGGACGTTGGCAAAATATCTAGCTAAACAAACGCCCTGATTCTCAGACTCCCATCTCCTGAATAGGCAGCAAAGCACTTGCCTCTTATGCTTGATCAGGTATATTCAGCTAAACATCCGAAGGTATTTTTATCTATTTTTCACGATGCTTATCGCTTCCCCTTAATGAGGTTGGACTTGTGGAAGTATCTGTCATCACAAATTTTGGGAGTCACGAGTTTTGATGTTTTGGTAAATAAGAAAAACAGTGGGATGATATGAGAAAAGGACAGTTCATGGGTTGTGGGTTGTTTTGTTTGTTTGAAACAAACAAATACAACCACACACAACCCCACTTTGACAGCATTTCAAACAAACAAATACAACCACACACAACCCCACTTTGACAGCATTTGGATCAAGATCGGATGAGATTTGGATTGGACTCTTCTACTTCCGCAATCAAGAAGGCATGGGTCAAGAGAAGGTAAACTTTCCCGAAACAAAAGCCATATTATCGATATTTGGCCTCACGTTTTGCCATATCGTTTAAAAATTTTTGAATTTGGCCTCGTTTAAAAAGTTTTGAATTTGGCCTTATTTCGTTGTTAAATGTTTCAATTATCCGAAGTATTTTTTATAAATTAATATTTATCCTTTGTTTTTCTTATGTGGAAATCTATACGTCATCTCCTCCACCTTCGTCCCCTCCATCACCCCCACCCAAACTACAGCCTCCACCAGCTCCAGTTACTTCAAGCACCTCCTCCACCGGAACCCAAGTCTGTCGGCGCCACCCAACCATGACACGTGAGAGATAGAATCGACCGCTCAACTCCAAAAAAGTGACCTTTTTGTGCCGATTGTTCGGCGAGTCCCCTCCACACAACCAACTGCCTCCCGGGCATCGACAGAATCGAGAGTTGGAAGCTGTGATTCGCAAGCGCATCCGATACAAGGACAAGGTTTGAGCCTTATGATCCGGATCAGCCCCAGGGACTACCCAGTTTCCCTTTTCGGCAATGCAAGGACAAGGTTTGAGACTTAGGATCCCGGTCAGCCCCGGGGAGCAGTCGGAAATGGCGTTTGTTTCCGGGAGTTTGTTCGTCGACGATGCCCTTCCTTCTTGTTTGGTGATGAGCGTGTTTTTCTCCGGGAGGTTTGGTGGGGGAATCTTGCGCTGAGATGCCGTAGAAAAGGGGTTGGCTTTGGGGTTGGATTGGCGAGAGAGAGGAACAGGTCGGAGGGAGCTGGGTTTCCTCTCTGTGAGCTTGTCGGTCAAGAAAAGCCAAGGGGATGACGGGTGCTCGGTGGGTTCTTGATTTATTTCGTTACTTAGCCCACGTAGGGAAAACAAAAAAAAAAGTTTAAAGACACGTCGGATAATATAAAAGTGAAATTGCAGACGTCGTTACGATAAGGCTAGATCCAAAAATAAAATAGAAAACAGACCAAATTTAAAACTTTTTAAACAATATGTCAAAAGGTAAAGTTAATGGTGGGCCAAATATCAATATTTTGCAAAAAAAAAAAAAAACTATGATAAATTGAATTGGATTAGGAATTAATTGATTTGCAGAGATCGAGTTCTCTTTCCCCGAACAAGATAATGATAAATTGGCATATCGTAATCCCATAATAATTGACTTCATAAACACAATTCCCTTTTCGATTAATAATGACAAAATGATGGGAAGGAAGGGTGATCCTCCCTGAAGAATTGCGTTTTAGATATACAAGGTGATGAAATTAGGATAATGTCCAAACAAGGACGCCTATTTATTTAAATTGCATCGTACATGGACGAAATTAAAGAAGGAAATATAGAAAGCAATTGTCTTCTTGGGATCCCTCACCCCCTCCCCCCTCGTTGTCTTGCCATTGCATAAATAAATCCTCCCCACCAATTCCTCTGCTGCATGTCCATCCCTGTAATAATAATAATAAAAGAACACCAGGGAAGAAGAAGAAGAAGAAGAAGAAGAAGAAGAAGAAGAAGGAGAGATGGCGGCGGCAGCAGCAGCAGAGGGTGAGGTGGTGACTGGGTTGAATGGACATTCAGCTGGTGGTGGTCGGTGCTGTGGCAAAGGCCCAGGTTATGCGACCCCACTTGATGCAATGCGATCGGGTCCCAGGGAGACCCTCCTCTACGTCACCTGCGTCTACTCTGGTTATTATATCCTCTGTTTGGTCTTTGATTTGATATCCCTGTTCGTAACTTAAGGTTTGATTGATTGGTTTGTGGATGTCGTGTTGCAGGGACCGGTGTCGACAAGCCCGATTACCTCTCCACCGTCGATGTCGATCCCAATTCCCCCACCTACTCCTCCGTCATCCACCGTCTACCCATTCCTTACGTTGGTGATGAGCTCCATCACACTGGCTGGAATTCCTGCAGCTCCTGCCATGGTGATCCTTCCGCAAATCGCCGCTACTTGATCCTCCCTTCCCTCATGTAACATGCCCCCTCCCTCCTTCTGTTCCTCTTTCCATTTTGTTGCCCATTGCACATCCGGAGTTTAAGCCGAATACTTCCAGATTAGGTCGCATCTACGTGGTCGATGCGAAGACTGACCCATCGTAGAGAAAACTGGGCTGGTCTATCCGCACACCTTCCACTTCCTTGCTTCTGGAGAAATCATGGTGTCCTGCCTTGGGGACAAGGATGGCAATGCGAAAGGGAATGGTTTCCTCCTCCTTGATTCAGATTTCAATGTGAAGGGAAGGTAAACGATGAACAAACTCCCACACATTATCCTTCCCATTACGTAACAGAAAGTGAAAGGGCAAAAAAAGATGTGTGGGAACTTTGATTGGTTTGAATCCTCATTACCTGTTCAGGTGGGAGAAGCCCGGGCACAGTCCACTGTTTGGCTATGATTTCTGGTACCAACCTTGTCACAAGACCATATCAGCACATCATGGGGAGCACCCGCTGCTTTTCGTGATGGAATCAACCTTCAGCATGTCTCTGATGGCCTCTACGGCCGCCATCTCCATCTCTATAACTGGCCGGGTGGTGAGTTAAAGCAGACACTGGACCTTGGGAACACCGGGTTGTTGCCTTTGATCCATCCCTATCATTGTTTGGAATGCATTTCTTCTTTGAATCTGTCACTTATGCCGGAAAACATGTGTGTTTCTTTGTTAGATAGGGTTTCTCCATGATCCTTAAAAGGATACGGGATTTGTGGGCTGTGCTCTGAGCAGCAAAATGGTTCGGATCTTCAAGACTGATGACGGCTCGTGGAACCACGAAGTATGCATATTCTGAAGTTTCTTTCTTTTGATTTGGTGAATTGTGATTATTTGTTTCATTAACTGCCTTGCAATCTTTCATCCGTGATCGGGGATCCATATGCAGGTAGCCATACATGTTAAGCCCCTGAAGGTGCAAAACTGGATACTTCCAGAGATGCCTGGTCTTATCACCGACTTATTGATCTCGTTAGATGACCGCTTCCTCTACTTTGTAAACTGGCTCCATGGTGATATCAGACAATACAACATTGAGGATCCCGGGAATCGCATACTGACAGGCCAATTATGGGTTGGGGGTTGCTGCCCAAGAGTAGTCCCATATTCGCAGAAGACCAGGACGGTAAGGCGTGGCAGGCAGAAGTTCCGAAAGTCAAGGGTAACACCCTAAGAGGAGGGCCGCAGATGATCCAGCTTAGTCTGGATGGGAAAAGGCTGTATGTGACGAACTCCTTGTTCAGCAACTGGGACAAGCAATTCTACCTGGAGCTCATCCAGAAAGGCTCGCACATGCTACAGATAGATGTCGACAATGAGAAAGGAGGGCTATCACTCTCCGTGGACTTTGGAGCTGAGCCAGATGGTCCATCATTGGCGCACGAGATGAGGTACCCAGGTGGAGACTGCACCTGGGACATCTGGGTCTGAATCCTATCAAAGCCACTGCAATAGTCGCCCAAACTTTAGTGTGGCATGGGAGTTTAATCTTGTGAGTTGTAACCAGGACGGTCCGTAACAAAGTTTCTGGAATTGGGGATGGAACTTGATTTCTTGGCTTTAATTACTCTGCTTAAATACAACTGATCTAAAACTAATGCAATTTCGCAGGAAACGCTGCTCGCAAACGTAGTAGTACATGTGTGATTTATGTACACTTTGATTATAAATATTATTATGATATCCGTATATTAGAGGCAAGAATTAGAATAGCAATCGACAACTAATGAGAGGGCGACCCTTCCTTCCTACATATTGATTTAAACAATTTTTTAAGGAAAAGGTATTTCTAAAAACACGTTGCCTAAAACTGGTTATTTTTATTTTTAAACTCTAATATTTTAGGAAAAAGTAAATCAGTACACAATTGTTACTATCAATCATTTTTATTTGGTAAAAAATACATTAATTGAATCGATGAGATTGAGTAATTGTTCGTCAATATTTTCACACAAGCATAATTTAAAATCTATTTATCCTACATGACTTCTCATTTAGACGAGTCATCACTTATTCTGCTGTAAATTAGGGCCGAAATACATAACCCTAAATTGAAGCCAACTTTTGGGGAAAGGGAAGGGACGTCCACGACGGTGTATTCTGGATTGACCTACTCAGAGGCGTCGAAAGACATTTCGAGCAGGAGCCATGAAGGGCAGGATAAGATTTCTTCCATCGCAAACAACAGACAGTGGTGATATACGTGGCTCGTCAAGTAAAGCAAATGAGCTATACGCCAGTGGTTCACATCCAATCCAATCAGCTCCGAGTGAGTGTAAGACCATATTAATTTGGTTTCATGTTCCATTATTGATGCTAAATGGCTGGTTTGATAATATTTCTATTTTAATGCATATAGCCGGTGAATTGTCTTTTTGGTGACAAAATTAGTTACACTACTAATAGAGTATTGAAGTTTTTTTTACATGGATTGTGATCCGTTGGGTTACTTTTCGTTGGTAGCATTTTCCATAGAGGTTTAATTTAACTTTACAAAGATGTGGTATGAATTTCCAAATTAGATTTATATGGGTGTGAGACAAACTGTTAATAATAAGGCTGTCTTAGAGATGATATACTGTGGAGCCCTTATTTGATTTTAAAGAGGTTAGTGAAGATGTTAATATTAGTCGAGAGGAATCATATCCCTCGAATGCTTGTAGTTACGATGGAAATCTTAGTGAAGGTGATAGTGATGACATGACCAAAAGGATGAGGAAATACATGTCAGGACCACCTGGACCAAGTCTTACCGTAACATGTACGATAGTTGGCATTGAGAAAGTGCAAATACATGATGTAGGAGGTGAGACTGAGGAAATACAAATGCATGATGTTGAAGTTGAGGTTGGATTTACAAGCGATACTCAAATGGATTATGCAGTTGGTGATGTGAATGTACAAAATAGAGGGAAGTGAGTACGAGGCTTCAGATGAGGAAATTGTTTATGACTATGGAGAAGAAACAATAAAACATAGGACGCAGCACTTGGAATCTACATTAACAGTCTATGATCCATAATATGATCATAATAACATAAGATTAAGGCATGGATTATCTCTTGAGAGACCAAAACAAATGTACGGTGCTATAAAGTAACATGCCATCGCAAATGGATATAACCTTAGTTGGAAAAGAAGTTCAAAGGTTACGCAAGAGGTTGTATGTGAACCAGGTTGTCCTTGGAGGGTATGTGACTAGAAGGGGGGTGTCGAAAACACATACATGTTCGCGTAACATGGATAATAGACAAGCCACTATGGAATGGATTTCCCAACAACTTTTAGAAGGAAATATACTGAAAGTCGGTGCCACCACCAAAGAAATACAAGAAGAGGTAATGAGGAAGTAACAATTGAAGTTCCCTTGATGAAGTGTTGCAAAGCATGCTGATTGGCGGATAGATTGATGGTTGCTATGATAGAAGATCACTTCAAGGAATTGCATTCTTATTTGACTGCGTTGAAGATAAAATATCCATTGAGGTGTCTTGACATGTCATACAACATAACACTCTCCACAGGAAAATACATTACTTTTAAGAGGTTATTCATCTATTTTGAGCCCTTCGATAGGAGATTTATGTTAGATTCCAGACATGTCATTGGATTCGATGGCCCTTTAATCAAGCATAGATTGAGGGCATATTATTGATAGACGTGGGTCGTGATGGAAATGACGGTATGTATCTTATTGCTTGAGTCGTCATGGAAGGTGAAAACTTAACTCATGGCTTTGGTTCTAGTATTCAAAGAGTTGACTGTTAGAACGGGTCATGGATGGACGTTTATAAGTGACTAACAAAAGGTATGAATTTGTTATTGAATTATTATTATGATATGAAATTGTTTTTTTTTTGTTATTGAATTATTATTGGAATATGAATAGACATTTTTAACACTTGCGGAATCTATTGAATGCTATAAGCAGTCTCGCACCACAAGAAAAAGCAAGAAATTGTTCAAGACATAATCAC
Organism: Melastoma sanguineum; assembly: GCA_029817735.1. Taxonomy (NCBI): domain Eukaryota; kingdom Viridiplantae; phylum Streptophyta; class Magnoliopsida; order Myrtales; family Melastomataceae; genus Melastoma; species Melastoma sanguineum. Next base: position 138,115 of record JARUPW010000246.1, read on the forward strand.
CAGAACTAGAAGGTGAAGAAAAAGGGGCTCTTTTTTAAAGAATTATCTATACAAGGCTGTAAAGATAACAAATGAGGTGGGCTTGACGAAATGTAGAAGCGTTATGATAAATTATTATATTACAGACAAAAATTACAAAAAATTAAAGTGGGACTTACCGCTTTCGTGGTAAAGGGGATAGGCAAATACCCATTGAAGGTGGAAAGGGGGTTTGTAGCCCTTTCGATCCACAGCTCTCTTCATGTACGGGGCGCCACGGAAAATAATCGTTGGCGTGGGCTATATGAGACTTTAACCATGTGCGTGTGTTCTTCGCTCCAGATTTGGTCGATGTGGAGTTTAAGGAAAGGAGAAAGAGAGTTACGGAAACCCCCCGCAACCAACCCAAACCACTGCAAAATTACCAAAGTTAGGTTTCACAGTTTATTGCAAACAGAGCGTACCTCACACATGTCCCTACACATGTGACAGATACTTAGTAATAGAAAAATGCACATGCGACATGTGATACTTGTAATGGGTAATCAATTTCCAGCTTCAGTTGAAGGCTTCAAAGACCTCCCTCGGACAAAGGGAGGCGGATCCCACCTCATAACGAATGGCAACAAGCCATAATGCCGTGGTATACTGTGATTCCCTAAAATCCTAGTCCCCAGTAAAGGGACACGCCTAGACGTGCTTAGAAAGTGGTAAACAAACACAAACAGAAGGGAAAACAAAATGACACCGAGCCAAACAAGTACATGCACAAACAATAACACATGTTCGCGTGTGGATGAAATGCAAGAGCTTTCTAAAGGAATCCACCTGCAGACTCCCCAACGGAGTCACCATAAAGGATGTATGCGCGCTCTCCTGCCTTGCACGTACACGACGGTTTGGACGACAAGAGAATCCGGGCCCACTCCCCCTGATGTCCTTCGGTCGACGCCATGACTCGAACGTTGAGGCACTATGAAGGAAACCGGGTCGATCCTTCCTTGATTCCTAATCGAGCCTGCCTGGTCGTTCGTCAATCGTCTCCATCCCCCTTGGAGGCGACGGGCGATAGGCGGAGCAAGATGCATAAAAGGAAATTTTGGGATGATCAAAGCGGCTCCTCTCGCCTTCTCTCATCCATTATAGCTCTGTAAATTGGTTATTGTTGCTTAACTTAGATAAGCAATTACGGAGTTGCACCGAATTCTTTTTAAAACAGTTGGTTGAAATGAAGAAAATCATGAGCTAAGACCTAAGCCCACGATCCGTTACCGATGAAAATGAAGAAAATCGGAAGGATTGCGCCTCCTTTTGGACCGTAATTTCGTCGGATAGAGCCGCTTTATGTGAACGCTGCCGTCTTTTACATACGCGTCTTCAGAATTTTGAGGTTCTTCGGAAGTTCCCTTTTGCACGCCTGAGTACGCGTTGTCGAATCTTTGGAATTGCATGAGTTATGTAAATGCGAATGAAATATACGAGTGATGGTGTTAGAAAATTCCAACAGGTAAAAATTATAAAAACTGTGAGATAAAAATCAATACTTAAGATCATCATTACGAACAAAAATTACAAGAAATTAATGTGGGACTTACTGCTCCCGTGGTTGACCAGATGCGAGTAGGCGAATACCCATTGAAGGTGGAAAGGGGGTTTGTGGCCCTTCGTTCCGCAACTCTCTTCATGTAGGGGATGCCACGGAAAATAATCGTTAGCTTGGGCTCTGTGGGACTTTGGCCATGTGCGTGGGTTCCTTGCTCCAGATCTAGTTGAGGTGGGGTATAGCTTCGATTTTGCAGCGCCGTGGATGACGACTGATGACGTGGGTCTGCGTTCCGATCCGTAGAGGCGGAGGAGGGGGAGTCGGATGGTGTCGTGTGGCCTGTTGCTGGGAGGAGGAGTTGCAGGGGGAGTCGGATGTATGGGACGGCTGCCCGGTAGTCGCAAATGGAGGTATTTTGAGGAGTTTGACTCGATCTTGGGACTCCAACCGGGTATGGCTCTTTTGGGAGGAAAAGGGGAGGTGGAACGACGTTGCGACTACGATTCGCTGGAGCTGAGAGTGGTCGATGTTTTCTTCGACGGGTGGAGTTTGCGTTCCAAGACGAGTTGAGGTTGCCACGGTCGCTTTGGGGTCGAAGAGGTGCTGTTGTGATGGGAGTGGATACCTCGACGCTGGGGTTGTGTCCGCTGCAAGATGTTGGGAAACGTCCCGCTGTATGCTTGAGACGAGGGTGCTTTCTTCTGGCGTGGAACCAAGAAGGTTCGCTGTTGTCGTTGGGAATCGGACCCATGGTTGTTGTTGTGGAGGCCGGTGGCAGTAAGAATGGAGTTGTCGGGAGGCGGCATCCTTGGCACCGGAGGCGGGTGCGTTTCTAGTTTCTTGGTCTGGATTGGCACAGGGTGGTTTTGACAGAGAATGTGAAACTTCAGCTGGCTCAAATAAGTCGGGTGTTGCACTTTCGTCGAACTATGGGAGCGTACTCATGCCGACATGTTCGCAATCCATGGCGACACTGTTGATACTATTGGAACAATATCTGCTCATAATAAGGGGGAGAAACTCGTCTTTCATTATTTGCTGAATGTGAATCCATGTTCTCACGTGTTCTCCCTTCTCTTAAGGGCCTACTCTACACTCTCTCCCACCAGGCGGAAGCACTAGTCTTCAGTCTACATGCCACCGTTTTCACTCTACCTCCTTCTTGTCCATTCTTAAAATTAAAGAACCTCTCCCACTTCTGCTAGCCAATCAAGAAATTCCTCGATATTGAACGTACTGTTGAAATATGGAAGATCTATATTAAGTGATAATCCCCTCCTTCGGATCGGTTACGATCGTCATAGTCGTGGTATCTCCTTTGATTCCTTCTACCACCATAACCAACCCTTATGGATGATTGTCTCCACTCAAACTCCAAATCTTTTACCTCTAATTGTCATAATAAATAGGTACTCCTCAAGGCGGATTGATTGGAATATCATAATCTTCTTGTGACATAGGCCTCCTTCCTTCATCCATCCTACCTATGTGATTAGTGACACCCATGACATCAAACTGCTCAATCAAAGTTTCGACGAGCCACTCTACCCACCTCAATCTTTGATCCATAGCATCCATCTTCATCCTTAGGACCGGTTCCCCCGCCCGTTGGACTCCCGCTTCACGATCACCGTCGTGAACACATCCGTCGACAACCTCATTGCTAGAAGACATCTCGCATGAACTCACCTTGCTTTGATACCAATCTGACGCAATGTAGAAGCATTATAATAAACATGAATCAATAGCTACGATTGAATTTCAAGATAAAACGATTGCAACCAGCAATCCCACATAGGAAATCCCCTCAAAGTGTTTTCAATGCCTAAAAGTAGTTCCCAAAGAAACCCTAAAAACAACTATTTGTAGTCTCTAGAAAATATGGTAATAAAAGATACTAAATTGTGATATTCATTTAATCCCACGAACGCATTCTCGGAAGGGACGGATGCATCCTTCAGTTGTAAGATCTCGCAGATGCATCCGTCTAAATGGACCGAAGCATCCGTTGGCTGTCAAGAAAAAATTGGTGTGGATAGAATTTAACAAATCATGGATGGACCCGGTTCGAACAATTGGCACAGCTCGAACTATGCCCCAGGCAGCCCCTTAGTACACCAAACAAGAGCATTTGATAGCGGTTGGGTGAATTTAGAGGGCGTGAATAAGCTTGTTGGCATGGAAATCGCAGGTACAAAAATAACGTGAATAAACTAATAAAATGTCCACATATCACCAAGCATTCCAAATGAAGACATATATAAATGGATATATTAAAAGTCGATTTACTATATAGGGGTGGACTCCTTAAGTTTCCGAAATTTTTTTATATTGAAATTGCAATTGAAAGTTATTATCTATCTTAAAAAATTTGCGAAACTTAAATGAATTCATCTAAGATTTTTAAAGAATTGAAAACTTTGAGTGGGCCAAACTATTATTATATTACAAAAATTGCTCACCGCTGGATTATAATCCTGGACCAAATGCTCTTATTAATATGTTTAATCGTCTGACTTACACTTTTCATTATCTCTTCGGATGACTGACTTAAAACCCTTTTCCTTCATGGACTTCCGTACCGATTTCATGGTGGGGTCGTCGACTCCCCACGCCTTAGTTTTGGCCATTGATTCCTCGTGAATTTGGCATTGTTTTCTTAATTGAATTTAGACTCACCATGCCTAAGCCTTGGGAGTTTGGATCCCAGGGGCTCATATTTCTGCCAGTTTATCTTTTATCGCGATTTGTTCTTTGGTAAAGTTTCTTGGGTCTAAACCTGAATCATGTGTCACCGTTGGAATTGATACTTGCACTTCTAAGACGACAAAGGTAGGTTCACTGAGTTAGATTTTGGATTCCCATTTTTTTAAGACTCGGTCCTACATGGAAAAGTGAGATATAGTAGGTATTGGTTCACTTGTGACCACAGGCTAGAACCCCACATTGTACACTTATCTTTGGAATAATAAAGGTCTTTTGAGTAAATGTTAATAAAAAGTTCGAGAGTCGATTCTTCACGAACCTTCGCAATATAAAAAGAATGAGTTAAGAATTGCGAGTTTACTTAACAAGAAAGTTTGTATCGATGTTTCGATATAAAATTATCCTGAATGCAGTTTAGAATCACGAACGCGATTATCCGATAAAGAACAACGAATTTACTTAATAAGAAAGTTTGCATTAAGGATTTGGATACAAACTTTACTTGAACAGAGAGTTCCTTCCCAACACCCTTCTTGTTAAGAGTCATCAACGTCCTTTTAAGTAGAGGAAGTAAATTTTTTGTTGTTTATTTACCAAATTTGGTATTTTATCGGTAAAAGTATAAGGTAAGAGAATGTAAAGGAAAGATGGAGATAGAATTTCGTGTTAATTCTCAGAACCGAACATCAATTGTTTATGATAAATAGGAACGGCACATAGGGAGCCGTGCCACCTTTGCGTCTGTCCAAGGGAATCCGAGACAGAAGATATGTCCGGATAATATTTCGATACATGGGAAATATCCAATCAAATTTTACTTACAAATATCTTTTAAAGCGAAAAATATGGATGATTATTTCAGAAACGGGTAGTAATAACCAACTTTAACTTTTTTTTCAATTGACTTGTTAAATGAACAAATTATCCGCATCTATTGCGTAAAAAATTACCTAGTCTTCTAACAAGTTAAGGATAGTTCCGGGTATAACTTATTCTATAGTCGTAAAATGCTGGATTTTACAACAACGTTAAGGGGTTATATTAAGTCTGACGTTTGAAACGGTCAAGTAATTACTTAATTATATTAAAAAAAACTTAAAAATAAAATAACAAATTATTGTAAAAAGATGAACAGTTAGGTAACAAAAGCAAAAATAAAATAAAAGTTGTTTCAAACGGCGTGCCGTCCCCGAGGGGGGGGGGGACAATGACATTTTTGAAATATCTGAGATCCAATCACAAATAGCGAGTGATGATAGCCCCTCCCTATAAACAAATATCTAGACGGGGAAAAGATAATAATTTTAATTTATAAATCTTATATTTGTTAACCGCAATCCTTGTCGACGAGTAATTTTCTTTTGTTGGCTCTCCGTGTAATTGATGAACACGGAAGGTGATAGGCTATAAAATATGCATACAATTTTCTTTCGAATTTATTAATTTCTCACATATAAGGGTTAATTCAAATGATAAAAAGTTATTATTTATTTAAGGAAATTTCGAATTCGAAATTAGAGTGAAAAAAACCGGGCGAAAAAAACATTTTTATCAATCCCTCTCGTAAGTTTTGCTTTCGACAATTTTAAAAAGACAAAATATCGATTTATGGCCTCAACTTTGAGCCAACTTTCTATTTTGTCATTAACTTAATTTGTTATATAATTTTGTCACCAACTTTTGTTTCTATTTTGATTTTGGCCAATCTTGAATTTTGTCGCGCGAAAGCCAAACAGGCCTTAAGATGCAATTTTTGTTTATTGATTAAAAAAGAAAAAACAAAACAAAAAAATGATAAATAATATTAAAACCTCTTGCATGTTATTTTATTTTAAAATTTCGATGGCCAGATCAAGTGAGTTGTAAGCCGGAGTTGGACGATAGTTGCTGATGAAGTAAAAAATACACAAAATTGATGAAGGTCGGATGATTGCTCTATAGGGTGGTCATTGCTACGGACAAAGTGAATTATGAGGTGAATGAATGAGTGGTTGGAACTCCACTATTATAAGACACGGGTTGGACTATATTAAGGCCTTGTTTGGCTTTCATTACAAAAAATTCAAGATTGGCCAAAATTAATATGAAAGCAAAAGTTGGTGACAAAATTATATAACAAACTAAAATAATGCCAAAACAGAAAGTTGGCTCAAAGTTGGGGCCATAAACATATATTTTGCCTTTTAAAAACTATATTAAAAGAAACAAAACAGCTGAAAAAATTTTGCAGAAACTGCAGACTTTCATTTTCGGTCTGACGGGGGTTTGAGATTTCCCGTCCGTCTCGATATGAAAACCCCGTCAGCCCCCATTTCTTTCCACACGTGAATTTGTACACCTTTACTTTCTTAAAACTTTAGTCAATTTTCATTTTTTTTATCTGATTTAATGTTTTCTAGCCATATTTTAAATTTTTTATAATGGTCTCAAGTTAAAAATATGCTTTTTTAGCTTTACTTTTTCTCTTTGAAGTGGGTTGATTATTATGAGAAAAAAAATCATAATTCGAAGCTATTATCATAAAGTCATTCAACCGGCTATTTTAGAGTATAAAATCTTTTTGGGTCTTTATATTGATTCAAAATTATATACAAAGAGAGCCTTGTTGTTTTCTTAATCTTCTTTCGGAGGGAGAGAGAAAGAGATTAAGCACCCTACTTAGAGATTCGCCTTGCCTCAACAACCATGGATAGCCCTTCTGTGATAAACGCCCATGTTACTTTAGACTCCAGTTCTATTTTTTGCAAATCCACCTCTGCTAGACTTGATGGTTTATATGAGATCTCACATAAGGATATCTCAGATAATAACCAGATCTCGGACACAACCATACCACTTCTCAACCCATACACTGCCTTTTGCAAACCATCCTCGAGTCTTATCAGAAGAATAAGATCTCTTATTCGACAGCCAACTTCACAGGTTCTCGAGTACATACAGGCGGGCAAGTTCAACCAGCATCCTATTATGGCCACCCAGAGAGAGCAATTTGTATCCCTACAATTACCCACAGACTTTCCACGACAATGGTTCCAAAAGGGATATACTCACCTCCATTTTGGAGCGATCAGATTGGCCCTCACCTATCATGGTAGAAAAGGATTGCCGATTACAGCCATAATGGCCTTGTTAGACTCTCGATTTGTTGAATATCAGCATGCGTGCATTGGGACAATTGAGACTACTTTAAACGCAGGAACTGTGTTTGTTACACTATATCCTAATTTCTGCATGTCTCTCCAAGACCCAAAGATCTTGCCAGCGTTACAGGTTCAGATACAGATTGCTGGACCTCAGCAGGACCCAAATTCCATTGAGGCGACATTGCATTATCAAATGTCCTACCGAGTACAGAATCATGCATTTGATCTTAAGGTTCCCGATGATGCTAATGATGCTTTGATCATTTATGCTGACTACCATCATGCAGAAGCCCCTACATGTTTACATGCACCCAGACAAATTACAAGGAATGAGTTACTCAAATTACTTCCAGAAAGATGGATAACCAACTACGAGCAACTCCAGCAGCATGTGAAACCGATCCAATCTTCTGAATCCAAGTTCATCAGAGAGAAAGACGGATCAGTGACCATTAAGTTTGACAGGTCACACGAGAAGGATGCTGCCACTCCATCCATCTTCCCAACGATGTTCATGATCCAGCCAGTTCCTAAGAGTAAGAAACCTGATTCCCTCAATCGGATAATTCATTCCTTTAATGGACAGGGAAAGGAAGTCTACTTCTTAATGAATCTGTCCACACAGAACACTGCTATTGGGATGTTGGAAAATGCAAAAGATATTGCGACTGTGAGGAAGAACCTGAGGAAGATGATTACTCCTCTAGGAAGAAAAAGAAGAATCATAGGTCACGAAATATGCCTGAGTCTGACAGTAACAGTGATGATGACACTGACCAAAGACCTCCAGTTGTAGCCAAAGCAGAACCTCACCTAGAGCATTACGGTGAATGGCAACATTTGGTAGATATGACCAAGACACGAAAACCAATGAAGCAACCCACGAAGGTACTACCCTGTTACAAAAATATTTTGAAATGGCAGAAGAAAAACCCTTCTGAACAGGTAGTCCCAGTGGAAAAGGAAGAGGCGCCACCAGCCAAGAAAATCAACACTGCAGCAGTCAGGCCAAGAACAAGCACCTGTGCTCAAGAGGCCCACAGAACATTAGTTCCCCCAGCAACAATACCTAGTATCATGATGATGGGAAAAGGTGAACTTAACTTTCCACCTGTTGCTGAACATACTATTGATAATGTTCGCTATTCGGCGAAGGTACCAATTCCTACAGAATGGCCACCCTATGCGTAACAGCATAGCAGAAACAGTCCTCAATTGGCAGAGTCAGAATGCGCTCGCACAAAACTCAGCCTTAAGCACAATTTGTCACAAGATTGACAACATACAGGATGACCTGAAAGGTACTGAAAGAAGGCTTACAGACATGCTAGACACTCAGCACAGCAAAACACAGGAGATATTGGAACCTCTCCAGAAGAGGTTAGACAAATTTGAGAAAGGGATTTTCCCATCTTATTTCAAATCTGACCCAGATGCTGATATTGCCAAATTGAAAAGACAGATTAAGATTATTGAGGACAAGCAAGTAAATCTATCGGACAAACCGAATATGACAGATTTCCTAAATTTTGGAAGACCAAGGTCTACTAACCCTGAAATGATTACTTTTGAGAGACCTAGACCTTATACTGATGTGTTGAACTTTGGTAGAAGTTCTACGTTTCCTACTTCACAGGTACAGGAAACCATGCATCCTATCTTCAGTCAAGTTGGAAAGAGAGATCCAGCTGAATTAAGGGATCTAATCCACAACCAAAGAAGAAAGGATAGGAAACGTGAGGAAATACGAGAAGGCAAAAAGAAGGTAGAAAGTTCTACACGGCATAGAACATCAAGATCCTCAAGCACAAGTCCAACTCGTCCTTCCCAACAACTTATGATCAAGGAAAAAGATCATAATCTCAAGGTGTCAATTCCAAATTGGGTAACTTCATCAATTGCTACGGTTTCGTTACATTCCTCTGATACTCCTTAAGAGAACTATACTGATTCAGATGGTTATCAAGATAACCGTGATTTTAGCAATTACTTTGAGAAATCGCCACAGATTCTGATGACAACAGGTCATGAGCTAGACAAGCCAGAAGAATCAGAGGAGTACACTTCACAAGAAGAAAGTATTTCGGAATCCACAGAAGAGACATCCGAAAGCTCTTTAGAATCAACAGAAGAGGTACCCCAAATGTTTATGGCTGATAGGAGCAATCCAGAGCCAGTGGTTGATGAGCCACTTGATGAAGACTTATCAGATGAGTCTAATGGTAGACGACCACCAGTCGCTAGGACGAATGAAGGGATTACTAATCTTAAGTTTACCTTTGACGATATTCCTTATGAAAAATGGCCCCAGAGAATACAGGATTTCTACGCTTGGTGTTTGCATAAGAAACTGACAATATTTAATAGTTCTGACATACTTGCAGAATTGACATCCAGATTTACTGGAACCCTTTTGGTTTGGTGGAGTTTATTTCCAAAGCCAATCTAGATACGATGAGTGTTCCTTTGCAGGATTTTATGAATAACTTATACGCCCATTTTATTGGAAATCCTAACAACATCCTTGAATAGAAAAGAACAGAATTCTTCCAGCGCAGATGATGTTCATACAAGGTCAGAGATCTAGATAAGCATTATCAGAGGCTTTTGCATTTGTTCATTCATCTTGGTGGTAACAATTCTTTGAAGCCAGTATTTCTGTCTTCTATACCAACCTCTATATCATCAATGGTAGAAAAAGGCCTAACCACTAAGCACTTGAAAATTATTGATCTAACTGTTGGTCAAATCCAACAAGAAATCCATTTGGGCCTTAATGAACTTTGCCAGAGGAAAGAGATTATTCAAGGTTTCCCAAAGCAAGATAAGAGGCTTGACCAAGTTTGCAAGAGCAAAACCAACAGGTACAAGATTAAGTGTACCTCAAGAGATTTGTGTGATTGTGCTCCATGTACCAAGCCTATCAGGCAAAAGTTTAGAAGGAAAAAGTACAGCAGGAAGTTTGTGAGAAGTCCAGACAGACCTCGACGGTCTCCGAGAAGATGGAAAAGATTTCTAAGAATCAAGAAGAAGAAAGGTCCTCAAAGGAAATCTTCCAGGTGTTTCATTTGCAACAAATCAAGTCACTTCGCAAAAAACTGTCCGAAAGGACAAAGAAAGCTAGTAGCATAGACTGAAAAATTCTCTGGAATTTCTTTGCGTGACGATGATGTTGAATCACTCTTCTCTATAGATGATCAACCTTCTTCACAGACTGTATGTTGTCTTGAAGGATATCTTGACACAGAAGTTTCAGATTCAGAACAAGACGGATATTCCTCCTCCACCTCAGGAGAACAAATCAGCAAAAGGATTTGTACAATCAGTGCCTATCCTAGGCCAGAAGAATTTCAGGAGAAATTCTCACACAAAACCTTATGCTCAAGGAAGGTATCCACGAATGGATCAGAAACTGAAGAAGCTGGGACAAACTCCCAATCGGACAAGGAAATTCCATTGATAGCTGCTTCGCAAATATCCCCACATATAAAGGTGTAGGTATACTTTTCCAAGTACAATAGACCAGTGACCGCCATAGCTTTTATTGATACAGGTGCATATGAGAGTATGATCAACCCTGTGATCATACCCCGTGAATTCCTTGTGCCAAATGAAAGATTGTTCATTGCAGCATATGGTGAAGTATTCTATACCCACTATAAAACTAAGAGCCTGAAGATCATGATTTTCCCAACTTGCACTATCAAAACCTCTTTGATTGCTACTGATCTTCCTGGCAGAGACATAGTTTTGGGATGGGATTTAGTACAACAGTTGCCAGAGCTTAACATTTTGACTACAGGACTCAAATACAATGGAAACTTCAAGCCATACACGACGCTTACGAGAATGTATTCCATTGAGTCTGCAGATAAAGTACGCCAGTTATTTGATTCAGCATTTGCAGAAAATTATATTGAATTCTTGTAGAAATGCCCTCACCCTTTGTGGAAGAATCCAGAATTCTTTGTGAAGCTGCCATTCAAACAAAATGAGGATATCAATCCCAGGTATGAAACCTAATGATACTCGCTTGGCTAGGGAAGAATGTATATCTTTACTGCAGCAGGGACTTATTGAACAGTCACACTCACAATGGGCATGCGAAGCATTTTATGTAAACAAACGCTCAGAGCAAGCGAGAGGCAAGAAAAGGTTAGTGATCAACTACCAGCCTCTTAACCACTTCCTCCAGGATGATAAGTTCACATTGCCTAACAAGACGACACTATTCTCCTCATTAGCCAAAGCTAAGGTATTCTCTAAATTTGACCTTAAGAGTGGCTTTTGGCAATTAGGCATACATCCTGAGGATAGATGGAAAACGGGATTCTGTATCCTAAACGGACATTTTCAATGGACAGTTTTACCTTTTGGACTTAAGACTACCCCATCACTATTTCAGAAAGCCATGACTAGAATCTTTTGGCCCATACAGTCTTCAGCACTGATATACATTGATGACATACTATTATTCAGTCCTGACAGACAATCATATGAGCTCTTGTTGAAACAATTTGCTGACCTCATACAGAAGTATGGCATAATGCTTTCTAAAAGAAAGATCAAACTATTTGAGACTTCGATTGAATTCTTGGGGATGAGACTATCAGAGGGAAAATATTACCGAGGACCCCACATTGCCCAAGAACTGTTAATGTGCCCAAAATAAGCAGATACACCAATCCACTGGAAGCCCAGCTAAAGAAAGGAGCCCAGCCTTGGGGACAAGCCCAAACGAAAGCAATTCATTACTTGAAGAATCAATTACAGTTGCTTCCTCCCTTAAATATTTAAAATATTAATTTAAAGCAATACAATGTTATGCTAAAAAGAAAATTGCACTAAAATCGGTATTTTGCCAAAATTTAGAATCTCCCCCAAGACAGACAAAGCGGGACATGCACGTCGCCTGCCCAAAAGAGAAAAAACAAACTCAATTTATATCATTAAAAATTTTAAAAGAACTTTTTTATATATAATCGTCGTAAGATTTCTTTACAATTAGTGTAACTTCTAGGAAATTGCATATTCAAAATCCCTCAAGCATAATTAATTATTTAAATAATAGGATAATTATTCAAATAATAGGTTAAGTGTTTAACAAGAAAAGGTGGTTAATTAATATAAAAGTTCTACTAGAATTTTAAAAATTAAAATTTTATCAATAAAATACCATAAATCATGATCATAATATTTAATGTATAAAATTTAAATATAAGTAATATAAATCATTAAGCATAAAGATGATATTCATATTTATTTAATATACTAAAAAAAGTTAACCTTCGAACTATTTTTTGAAAAATACATATAATTATAATAATAAATATAAAAGTAATTTAATTTACGAAACAAGATATTTTAGGTAACACAATTTTATCTATTTTCACATTAGCTGAGAAATTTTATGATCTAATCAATACTTTTAATTTATATGCATAAAAACTTCTAGTTCAAAGCTATTCTTCCCACCAGCGAACGCATTCTCAAAAGCACCCCAAAAATTGATTAGAGCTGCCAACTAAGAGAAACGTAATTAACATCTGCCGTCCATGAACGAGCTTTTCAAGCTTCGTCACTCCGTGTAGTCAAACCCATGCTCTATTTGTTTACGAGATGATTTTGTAGGGTACGATTAGGGGTGAAAATGATCGAGGCGGATTACTTTGGACTCTAACTCGGGTTCGAGCTTGAGCTCGTTTAATTTTATGAAAATCGAGTGATATTTGAGTTAGGTTTAAATTTGAAGCTATATGAATAATAAAAAAACATTTCCTTAAACATACATGTTGTCAATATGATTGATCGGTCCAAGATACCACTTTTTATCCAAGAGGACATTGGTTCGATTCCCAAATATGAATGTTGTTTTATTTCTATGTGATGACTCGTTTAAGCTGGCGAACCATTTGAAGAAAAAACTTCAAGCTAACTCGATGGAAATGGCATTTTTTTGTTTCCAGTAATCACGTTTATTCATTAATTAAAAAAATAAAATAAGATCGGGTCTAACTCCCATCTGATCCCCACAGCCGCTATTTTGGTCTTTTGTTTTAATGGCGGCTTAGTAAGATATATCTTATCAATAATGAAGAGGGGGGAAAGGATTGGATTTGAAGCTGCGGTTGCTCTTGGAGAAAGCTTTTGCGCGGACCCTCCCACCAACACAACATACACGCGCGCTCAACTCTCCATTTATATTACACTTTTTACCCCTGCCTTGTTGACAAAAGTTGGCTCAGCCCACAAAGATCCGCCCCTCCTCTCCTCTGGTACGGCAGTTGATTGCCGAGAGGATGTCTTCATCTGCTGCCGGGGTCTCCACTTCGTCTGGTGTCATAGCAGTTGCTTGTGATTGGTCCTACAGCACGCCGTTCCTCTGTTCATCCAACGTCAGCTTCTCGTGTGGATTCCGTGGTTTGACGACCCTGGGATGGAAGGGAGGAGGACGAAGGCGTGGCCTCCTCCTAAGCTGTCCTCATCGCGGCTTCTGTGTCTCCTGTGAGTCCAAGGTTTGTTTACTAGTGGGATAGACCATTCTCCTCTCTCCCTATGGCTGTGTTTTTGGCTAGTTATTCTAAGATATTCTGTTTTAAAGCATCGGGAGAAATATACGACATCAGGATGACTGTTAGTTATCTGAAACACATCCTTTGTTCTGTTTTCACATCAATCGTGATTTCGGATGCATGTCTTGAGCGGCATCCTCTTGAGCTAGATTGGTCCCGGCCGGACTGTATGCACTCTGCAGCCCCCTCGCCGGCCAATTCGTGCAGGCTGATGACGTGTTTCCCAATGATTTAGCCCCAAGGGTTGTAAATTTGTCCATGCCGATGATGTCCTGTTTTGTTTGCGTATCTGTCTACAGTTTTTATGGTGTGGCCATCACTCCATTGGATGCACGGGATGTTGTTCTAAACTGCTTCCATTTTTTACTTCTGGTGGTACAGACGATTGCAAAGGCGATAAGAAGATTTCCCCCATATCTAGAAGGCACTTTGCTGTTGAATGTCGGTGAATTGCCATCGTCGAAGGAATGGAAGGCAGTTCCTGATATATGGAGGGACTCTGCTGAAAAGTACGGTGATAGGATTGCCTTGATAGACCCTTATCATGACCCGCTGACCAAAATGACGTATCGGCAGGTGGCTCTCAACTCTTGCTTTAATCCTTGAACAGCAACATGTTTACTTTATGATGACATCTTTTAAATCTTCCTCCTTTTTTTTTTCCTTTCAGTACAGTTGAATCTTCCACTTGTGTCCTGTTGCATCCCGTGATGAAAACAACCATCTGAAACTCTAGACTTGTAATGATTCAAAAAGTAAATTAACAAAACTTAGCCTCCGGAGTTCCCCTTGAAGTAATTATTATGGTGTTTTGTACTTTCAGTTGGAACAGGGGATATTGGACTTCTCCGAGGGTCTAAGAGTCATTGGAGTAAAGCCTGACGAGAAACTCGCATTTTTTGCAGATAATTCTTGCCGATGGCTCATTGCTGATCAAGGCATGATTAGTTGAATATTATTTTCTTTGTTTATATTTATGCATGAAAGAATATCCATATAAACAAAGTGCTTCCTAGGTGGTTCAAAGTATTTGTGTGCATCTTTACCGCAATCCCGATAATGATTTTCTGGATGCATGCGAGCCCATCCTCTTTTAAAAGGAAAGGGAACGGAAGATAGGCTTCAAATGGCATGGTTAAATTAGAATTTATAACTTCTGTCTCTTCAATTGCTCCACAACAGATTATCTTTTTGCCTGTTCAAATCGTGAATTTGCTTATATATGTTATTATAGAATCTTATGTAGATGTCTGATTTGAGTGTGTAATCCCAGAATTTATGTAGCCTTTACGGTTCTTTTGTCAGTTATGGGAGTTGCAAATGCAATCTATCATAAAACCTTGCGCAGATGTCTAATACAACTATACAACTGCAGAACTTTGGTTCGACATCTTTTGTTCATTGTTATCTTTCTCAATATCTTCTATGATGCAATTATCATGCTTCGTTCTCAGGCATGATGGCAACTGGAGCTATAAATGTGGCCAGGGGATCAAGATCATCCACAGAAGAGCTATTGAAAATATTCCAGCATTCTGAAAGGTGCCCGGAATGGTTATGCTCCCGTTGATCATCTTTCATAAATTAGCCAAGACTCGAACATACTTCATTATACACCGCATTTCGTAGTGTTTTAGTCACATCATAAATTGATGGATATACGGGACAATGCATTTCTATAATAAAAAGAAAATATTTCGGTTATACTGACAAGAAAACTCTTCCCTAACACAATATCTCTTCCAGATTTCTGAGATCTATTAAATAGGTTACGAAAACTTGCTGTCCATAGTCCTAACTTTTCCTGTAATGCTAATGCATATGGAAGTTATTTAGTGAATCTTTTCTTGTTGTTTCTTCAATGCAGCGCTGCTCTTATTGTTGATAATCCCGAATTGTTCAATCGGATTGCAGAAGTCTTTCAAGAAGGGGCTGTCATGAGATTTGTTATCTTGCTTTGGGGAGATAAATCATGCCTTTCAACTGAACGGACTGAGGAAATCCCTGTTTATACTTACAATGAGATAATGAATTTTGGACGAGAGAGCCGTAGGGCATTTCTTGCCTCAAAGGATATAAGTAAGCTGTGTTACTGTTTATTCATAAATTAACTAAGGATACTCTTTGAAGTCTAGCATTGAGTGGGTTTCCTAACGTCTGCATATTGGGACTCGTGTTCTGTTCTCGTCGTGGCTATTTTGTCTATTCATAGCGAGGGATATTGACAGAGACTAATTTTTCTTATTAGAACCTACGGATGCTTCTCTGATAGCAATGTTTGTTTCAGTTGATTGTATTGCGCTCAATTTCTGTCAGTTATTCTGTGGCTTTAAACTTACCGAGTTTTTCGTGTCCTAACAAAGCATTGCTGAAGCTAATGAAGAAAGGCTTGATGTCCTTTCAGGGGAGAGTTATGATTACCAAATGATAGATTCCGAGGACGTTGCTGCAATAATATATACGAGTGGCACTACTGGTGATCCAAAGGGAGTGATGTTAACACATCGGAATCTTTTGCATCAGGTCTGTTCTTTTCTTCATTTTGAACGGAAGTCCACAGCAGAAACCTACTACTTATTTTCTTTTTGTTTTAGTCATTGTTTATACTGCTAATGAAATTTTATTTAGTTTGGGTAATTTGTGCACCCAACACTAACCTGTCATATTAAGAACAGGAAATCTTGTATGATATTTGCTATTTGGCTACCTTGTCTGTGTTGACTGTCTTTCTGTTTTCTGCATTTATCTGGAGCCGAAGTACTAAACTGTATAATTCACATTTCCTCAAAACTGCAGATAAAAAATTTGCACGATGTTGTTCCGGTGGTGCCTGGAGATAGAATTTTGAGCGTGCTCCCTCCGTGGCATAGCTATGAACGTGCATGTGAATATTTCATCTTTGCCAATGGTGTCGAACAGATGTATACTTCAGTGAAGAAATTGAAGGTAATGGACAATTAGTGTTTGCCTTTCTATATTTTGAGTAGATCAAGTGATGTTACAGCAGTGTCACACCTACTTGCTTCTCTTATCAACAGGAGGATTTGCGACAATATCAGCCTCGTTACCTTCTAGCCGTTCCTTTACTATTCGATGCTTTGCACAGGTATTTGTTGCTGACAAGGAAAGCTTCCGTTCTCAGCTTTCATTGTGGCCTGCAGATTTCTTTTATATCTTCATCTCCACAATAACTTCAGCCTAAGGAGATAGTGAGGCCCTTAATCCTGAAACGAAGTCCTTATGAAATGAAAAAGAATAAAAAAAGATGGTAAAGATCCAGGATTTAGATTATTTTCATTTCATTTAATGCTTTGTAGTCGCTTGTCGCAGTGCAATACAGAAACAAATCTCTACAAGCCCAGCTGTTCGGAGGATTGTTGCTATGGCGTTCATAAAAATTAGCATGACTTTCATGGAGTGTAAGAGAATATATGAGGTACTTTTCCATTGGCGAAGGAACGGTTTCATATTTTGCCCCTTATGGATTACTTCCATGCTGTTGGTTAGCAGTCATATGTGGCTCTAGTATAGGGAGGGCAGGTCAACCCTTAGAATGTAATTTTTCTCATCATACCGGCATCATCCTGAAGAAAATGATACCCAACCGTGTTTTCTATAAACCTTTCCTGGGGAATGTGAACAATGATTAGTGAGAAGACTTGACAAGATTTTCAAATTAATAATTCTTCTGCTCCCAGGGAAAATGTATAACAAGAGAACAGAAGCAGCCTCGGTTTTTTGTGTCGATGCTGGACTATTCCTGGTCAAGAGTTATTGCTGCCATCTTATGGCCATTGCACATGTTGGCAAATAAATTTTTGTATAGCAGGATCCGTTCAGCCATTGGAATAACAAAGGTGGGTAACTACCTCGATGTGGAATTTGAATCTAACGCCTCCCATATAAAACAACCAGGTTCTTTCTCTCATATTGCATCACTCCGTTGCTAATATGCTATCTGACCGTGATTGACTTCTGCAATCCTCCAGGCTGGTATTAGCGGGGGTGGTAGTTTGCCCTTTTACCTCGACCAGTTCTTTGAGGTCGATCCCCTAATTCTTTATGATGTTTGTTGAATTCCAGTTTGCTTTTGTCTGTGAAACTAGTCCCCCCATGCAGGCTATAGGCGTGATAATTCAGAACGGATACGGGATGACCGAATGTTCTCCAGTGATTGCTGCTCGACGGCCTGGCTCCAATGTAATCTCTTCCTTCATAGAAACAAATGCTTTCTTGTCTGTACTAGAAACTCCCAAATCTCATAGAATTTGCACGCATGAATGCGGTATTCTTTAACAGTCTTCTTGCATAAATCAAAATCATCCAACAACAGTTCCTATTTTGTCATGTATGCGCCTGATAATATCAAGATATCATTGAAGATGAATAAGGCATGTTTGTTGCTTGATTCGTATCCGTTTTCCATGTTTGTTAAAAGGAACAAACCTCCTAGTGACTCCAAGTGCTATTCATCTTCTGAAGGTCGTAGGTACATGTGGGGATCCCTTAAAATATACTGAAGCAAGAATCGTTGATCCTAAGACCAACAAAGTTCTTCCACATGGCTCAAAGGGCATCATTAAGGTTAAGGGTCCGCATGTGATGAAAGGCTACTTCAAGGTAAAGCTAAACTCTTTATGAAATTCCTCAACTGCAGCTTTTGTCTCCCTGCAAATCGAAGAACTTTAGCAGTATTCTGTACTCAAAACGTAGCCCAATTACCGTTGAGGTTTCACTATCAGAATCCTGTTGCTACAAGCCGAGCGCGGGATAAGGATGGTTGGCTTGACACTGGTGATATTGGTTTCATTGTTCCTCACCATTCTATGGGGCGCAGCCGAAGTTGCGGAGGTATGATCGTCCTTGAAGGCCGAGCTAAGGATACAATAGTTCTCTCAACAGGTACTAACATATGACTAAGATCTCAATGTAATTTATGTATCACCGTTGTGGCCATTTTGGGGGGTTTTGTCTACAGAAAGATGCGCTGAACTTTTTTAGCATGTTGGAGAATCAGGTGAAAATGTCGAACCTGCAGAACTTGAAGAAGCTGCTTCAAGGAGCAGCTTGATCCAACAAATTGTCGTGGTCGGCCAGGTTAGCAAGATGCTAAAATGACCTCATGTCGATTATTCGGGGTGGCTCTCTTAGCCTTCAAGTTTCCACTGATTTTAGTTAATTTTGTGAATTTTGTTTCAGGATCAGCGACGCCTTGGAGCAATAGTTGTGCCAAACTCAGGGGAGGTCCTATTGGCTGCCAAAAGGAAGTCTTTGGTAGATGCTGATGCGACCATGGTTAGTCAGGAGACTGTTGTGAATCTCTTACGCGAAGAACTTACCACCTGGTACGGTTTACCTATCTCTACATTTTCTGCGTTTTGCAACTGAGAAATCGAGTTGGCCAACAAATGGAGTTTAGTTTCAACTCGGAAAGTAAAGGAAGCACGTCAGCAGAACATTTCGCTGCAGTCAGTTCTCCAGGAGGACATTTTACTTAGAAACCCTATAACTAGTTATATATCTGATAACTTCATACTCGGGAAAGATATTCATTAGTTGCCCTGCATCGTATCATAACACGTTTGGATGTTGTGCAGGACATCAGAATGCTCGTTCCAAGTAGGGCCATTCCTGGTTGTAGACGAGCCGTTCATGGTAGCTGATTAATAAAAAAGCAGTCTCGAATTCTCCTGGGTACTTCCCATTTCCTTGCTGCAAAATTTTAAGGGCTGACCTGCTTTTTTGGCCTTGTTTCCTCTCTGCAGATTGACAGTGGTTTCATGACTCCCACCATGAAGATAAGAAGGGACAGGGTTGTAGCAAAATTCAAGGAACAGATAGATAAACTCTACACATGACAATTCGTTAATAGTTCCAACTGTTTCCGTTGGCAACGGAGCCTTTCATTTTTCACTGAAATGACAAGAAAAGATACACGCAGCTTACTACCCCTTCCAAGTTCTACTGAGGAAATAAACGAGGAGCTATGTTCCAGCTAAGTATGTTTGTGGGTAGAATGACTGTTGAAGAAATCATTTTGCCAAGTGTTCTAGGAAGAAGTACATCCAGGTGAGGGGCTCATTGTTGACGGCATAAAACCCGCGAATGCACGATTCATGTTTAAATATCGTTCTCACATGTAGTTACTCCAAAAAATCATATCGATCAACGACAACTAAAATGTGGTCAACTGAGCTAAAATTCGAGGAAATAAACTTACACGAACCTAAATAGCAAAAGAAGGAACGAGAATTATCAATAAATGAAATTATGGGATTACGACTTTCCTCGATGTTTCATTGCATTACTCAAACCATTTATCATTAATTTGTCCAACACTAGACAAATACCTAATCTAACCAAACTCACATGTTCTTAATGGAATTTATAGTCAAATGAGATACATTGCGTTTCGATCATAATCTGACTGCCTAAGACATTGCGTATATTCATATCTTACCCATTGGACTAACTGAATTTCTCGACGTTAATTTGGACTCTTTTTATCCTTTTTCTAAATCTTAAATTTATCTTCTGAGCTTAGACAAGCTAAGAGCTCGATACACATTATTGATCAAGTACCACACGCATTAATCACAGGACAAAATAAATTAACAAGTTTCAAACAACTTAAATAGAAAAGGTGAAAAACAATTCAACTATATATCGATTTCCGTCGCAAGAATGAAAACTTAATTCACTAAGTTTAAAGAAAAACCAGACTAAAATAAAACATCATCCTAAAAGAAAAAAAAAAAAAAAAAAAAAAACAAAACTCCATTCTTCGCGACAACTCTCTTCTTTCCCTCGAGACTTAGGACTTTGTAGCTAGGTAACCCTCATATCTCATAATCTTTAAGAAAATATTTGAAAAGATTTTCTCGTCTCTTATGTCAACACTAGCTTTCTATGTGGCCACATTAATGTTTTTTTATTTCCAATTCTACTCCTCTCCAGTGGCTGCACCAATTCTTCATGTAACCATACCGATGTGTCTGTCTGAATCTCTTTTACGAAGCAACTCTTCCTTATACCTTTTCGGTCGTCCTTCATCCTGATGTCGCCTATGATGTGGATTCGACACATTCTCTACGCCTTCACCGACATTTAACACCATAAATACAAAAGTACATGTGTAACACAACCAAAACAAAAGCATCATACAAACTAATGACCTGAACTTAAAAAACATGGATTTTCAGTACTAAATAGGCTCGTATTGAGACACACAACTCCAATTTCTTAGAGTTAACAGTCACATAAAGTTGTCGTCTAGGCGAAAGGTCTTGTAAGTATGGTGTGTTTTTTTGGCGAGCTTGCTTGTAAGCATGAGTTGATGTGTTTCCATCGAAGTTGCTCTTAAGGAACACTTTTTACTCATAGTGAGGCTATTGTTAAGGAGGTGGTGTATGTCCTGACGAGAAACGGTGCACATATATTTCAAATTTCTTGTACAATGATACATTTAATCTTGATTTCTTCATCTAGCCTCCCGTAATTGTCTCCTCGACGATATGGATCTTGCTCGTACTTCTCGTTTGCGACCTTTCGTGCCTCAAGGTTAAAGTCTTCGATGTTCTTGATTTCTACCTCAGTGCTCTTGCGACAATTATCAAGCTCTCCGCACAGACCCTCCAGCTCAACTTCTTATGGACCTTTTTCGGGGGTTATGTCATTACCCCACTCGAATAGTCACTCCGTGATTTTGGGGCGGTTTTGTTTTTCTTTACGATGAAGTTCTCCCCTTACCTTTTTCTCAACGCTCACTTCCCCTCGCTTCTTCCATTTAATCTGTGCTCACTTTGGCATGTTTGACGTATGTCCATGCCCATGTCTTGTTTACTTTGTATCTACGTAGATATGTACGGACACACACACACACACACACACACATATACGCTAGTTACTTTCTCTTACGCTGCTACTTTTTCTTTTGTAATGTATGTACGGTTCCTCCATCAAGAATGAGATGAAGTATGCAATTCGTGTGAATATTTTCTTTCCACGGCCGTCACTTTGGAATAAAATATTTTGCTCGGTCTCAAAATATCACCTTTAAGATTGCAAACATACATGCAATAAACCAGGATATATAAAAGAAGTCCACATTGTACAAGATATTGCAACAATGGAACAAAAAATTCATGTGCCGTATTTGACATCTTTTGTCTTCAAGCAATAACATTTATCATAAAATATATCAATTTTTTTTGGAATAAGCCAAGAGATGTCGAATGTCCCCAGAATTATTATATTGCTCTTTTAATGGTGAGAATGCAATATTATCTAATCTCTTGTGGACAAGTTCTATTAGCTAGAAAAGCTTAGGCATCCCATATCGGGAATATATGATTTTTATTGAAACCATGCTTGCATCAAAGGAGCCTCATCTTAGTCACCAAAGTGCTAACAACTGGTATTACAAAGATGCTCAACTAAGACTAATCCGCCTCTTCTTTGCCGGCACTGGCAAAGTTTTGTGCTCCACAAAAGGTTCCGTGTGTGGAATTTTAGCCTTGTACAGTTCCTAACAACTCAAATGCCAAGTCGACGTCAAGCTAATTGAGTGATAATAGGGGATCCGAGGGATTCCCTTTGTTTTCGGCACATCCTGAGAAGTCCCTTCTCCAAATCGTCGTTCCAGTCATATGCTCAACTAAAGGGAACCTAGGCAACTCAAATAAAGGAAAGAATGTACCTGATTTTATGTCGTTTGAACACACGAAGCTCGAGTTATGAACTCTTAGTCACTTGTCCACAAGCAGCCTTCTTGCAATTAGCTACCACAACATGCACTTCCCATACTTTACTTGGCACATCCATGCCTAACAAGGGGGAGAAAATGCAAAGAAGTATATTAGAGTACGTTTGGCAGAAACTTCATGAATGCTGAGGCTCGAACGATGAACTTATGTTGAGCTTTTGGCTCATTGAAGTTTAATGCATTCGATGTATGTCCGAAATTGCTCCTGTTTGTCACTTTCATGTGAAACAAGGGAAACTAATGATGTGTTTGGAAAGGGTGAAAAGAAAAAGAAAAAAAAAATGAAAAAAAGTGAGAAAATTTTAAATGTCGAGAGTGGGTAATTTTTTGGGATGTGGGTTTTCTCACATTTTTCTTCCTTTTTCACCCTTCCTAAACACAGTCTAAGGCAAAGTAAATGTGTTGGAACGGTTTTGATGATGAACCGGATCCTCTGTACTACAGAAGGTCGAACATCATATTCTACAGAAGCTTCTTATATTAAGGGCTTTATGTAAGAATCATTTTGTAATTAAATGATTAGTTGATGATTATTTAATTATGAAATACAATCCCATCGATCAAGATAATTATCTGATCGAATCATATTGATTTAGTCACCAAATAATCATATTGGAGATAATATTTTTATAGAAGGAAATGTATCTCTCTATATATAGAAAGGTTCTACTAGATGGTCTACAGGCTTCTGTAAGCTCTTACGACCTCTACATGACCGTTATTTGGTTGCAAATCACCACCACCTGTCCAGATACATTCTCACATGTGTCTTTATCAGGATGGAATGAATCATTACCCATATGGAAGTAATTCAACGATTATTTCCATCTGGAGAAGGTTATCGAGCAGAACCTTCTGCGATACCTTCTATGATGCACTATTCATGGAAAATATATCATGATCTTATTCTGATTTATTTTCTATCTGAATACTTGAACGTGTATGTTATTATTCATTTTGTCTACTAACCTTTAATTTCTTATTTTGCAGATTGTTAATTTATCTTTTCCTTTTTGCATTTTCTTCTTTGAACTTTGTGTATAAAAGGGCCACGCCTTCTCAAAGAAGAAAATAATCATTACTAGTTCTTTTTTGACTGAAAGCGTGAGCTTTAGATCTTTCATTCTTTCATTCGTTTGAGTTAGTCACACGAGGAGCACTAGCGACGGACGGCTGGATCGTTGGTGAAGCCTTCTGGGAGAGTGACTCGGGGGCTCGAGGGACTCGGTTGGAAGCTGCAGGAGACGTTGTTGGAAGCGTGTGTACGTGGGCAACGTGCAACGGGCCGGATAGAAGGGCTGAACCTCGGGAGCATAGAAGGTGAAGGACTAACCAGCTTCTGTTGTGTAGAGCTCTGTGTGCAGGAACCTAGGACGGAGCCTGCCGTCTACTTGCGGGGGGTTTGCCGCGTGTTTGCGCAGGGTCTGCTGCGTGCTTGCGTAGGGTATGCTACGTGCTTGTGTGGGGTACGCCACATAGTCGCTATCTCGAGGAGATCCTGCAGGTCGTGTGGAGCCGCCGAAGGGAAAATCCATCCTTGAACAGAGGTCGCTGTTCGCTTGCGTAGGGTTCGCTACGTGCTCGCGTGGGGTACGCCACGAAGTCGTATCCCTGAGAGGATTGCGCATTTGGTTATCTTTGATAGTCACACTCACGTGTGCAACTCTCTGTAGCACAGAACTCTACAGTCTGTACATACATTTTTTTTGTCACTTTTGCTACAAAACCTTACGGTCTGTTTAGTAGAAGATCGACAACTCTTGACACAGAATCTTTCAGATCTGTGTTTTATAATTAAGTCATTTCCTATACAGAACCTTCTGTTGTGGATTGACACTCTTGGTACAGAACCTTACGGTCTGTGCAATACTTTCTGTAAGACAGAGTCCTTGGATCTGTTCTATAGAAGGTTGACGCTTACAGTACATAATTTATTGATCTGTGCTATAGAAGGTTAATACATCTGACACAGAACCTTCTGGTCAGTGTCGTGCTTACCTTCTTCGACACAGAACCTTTTGGTCTGTGTTGTGCTTTACTTTCTACGATACAGAACCTTCTGGTCTGTATTGAGCCTTAGTTACTATAGTACAGAACCTTAGTGTTTGTGCTACGTAACAAACCTCTACGNGTAAATGTCCGCTAGGTTTAGTAACGCGTTACTAAATAGTTTAGTAATTTACTAAACGTAACAGTGAACTCCGAACCTAATTAGTAACCTTTGGCCGATGTGAAATTTCGTAAATGCCCCCGTTCGTTTTTACTAAAGGTTTTACTAACCTAGGTACTAACCCATTGTTTTGCGTTGGCGGGCGTCGTTGGCATCCGTCGTCCTCCCCGTGCGTGCCTCCCCTCCGACCGCATTCTCTCGGCGTCCCCTCCGACCGTCCCCTCCGACCGTCCCCTCTCAGCGTCCCCTCCCCTTCGAATGAGTTGGTGGATACATTCAACCTAGGATGCAAGGGTGTCGAGTCGCATTCCACTCTTGAAGAAATGGAATTTGTCTTCAACCACGAGCACGCAACATTCGGTAACTGCTTTCTTACCTTCATGCATATATTTGCTTGATTTGCAGCCAAGTGTTTGGGAATACTAAATGCAGTATCTGTCCCTTAATTTACGGTATGTGTGTGCAGGTGAGAAGGATACAAATGACTTCCTCAATATACTTAGGGATATCAATGAAGATCAGTTGATGAATATGTCATTTCGTACTGATGAAGAAGTTGAAGAGTTCATTAAAATGTACGCAACGGTGCATGGATTTTCAATTAGGAAAAGGGATCGTCAGAAAGTGAGAAATGGAGAATGTGTCATGAGAAAGTGGGTTTGCTCTAGGGAAGGTGTATGTTCTGATTCAGCTATGTTGACGGCCAATAGTCGGGTGAGGGCGTCTATGAGGACATCTTGCAACTGTTTCTTCAAAGCTAGAGTTGACGAGACTGGAGAATGGAAGTTTGTAGCTCTTCAGTTGAAGCACAATCATGAAATGGTGAGTAACGGGCTGTCTTATTTCATGCGAGAAAGGCGGAACATTTCAGACGAATATATGACATTTATAACCCGAATGCTTGATGTTGGGTTTAGACAGTGTGATATTATGCGGTCACTTGTACACGTATCTGGTGGACATCCGCGTGTTGGTTTCTTAATGAAGGACCTCAATAACAGGAAGCTTAAGGAAGACTCAGTTGGGAGTACTGGCGGTTGTGATTCTGTGCTAGCATATTTTCTTTGTAGGAGAAATAGCGACACGGGTATGGCCTTTTACACATTTGTCGAGAAGAATGAAGTGAGTCGCATATATTGGGCGGACAGTACTTCAATAGCTGATTACCAAATTTTTGGTGATGTCGTGGCTTTCGACTCTACTTTTAAGAGGAACAAATATGGAATGCAAATGGTCATCATCGTGGGTGTGAATCATCATCATCAGACAACCGTATTTGGGGCTGCCTTGATGGCTTCTGAAACCATTGTTGATTATGCTTGGCTATTGTAGACTCATACATTGGTCATGGGAGGAAAACACCCGATAAGTGTTGTAACTGACGCCGACAAGGCGATGATTGCTTCCGTGAGAGAAGTGTGGCCAATTGCTAGGCACAGGTTATGCCTTTGGCATTTCAGCAGGAACATTACGCGCCGTGTACAGGATGCAGGTGTGCGACGACGTATATCCTCTTTCATGTATAACAGTAGACCATCCGAAGAAGTTGAAGAAGAGTGGAATTCTTTAATGACACATACAGGTACGATAAGTACCAGATGGCTACAACAGATTTATGATTGCAGACATATGTGGTGGCAAACGTATCTTCATGGACATTTTTGGGCGGAGCTTAGAAGCACTCAACGGTGCGAAAGGATGCACCGATATATGAAGGAATATGTGAATGTAAATCTTAAGCTTTATGATTTCGTACACAATTTTGAGCGTGCAGTTGAAGATATTCGTCACAAGGAATATGAGGAGGACTTCAAGTCATCTCAGAAATCTTTAAGGTGTATTACCATGCTGCGCCGACTTGAGGAGGATGCGCGTCGCATATATACAATGAAGTCTTTTCGTAAGGTTCAGGCTGAGATACAGAAGGAATCAAAATTTTATGTAGAAGAAGTACTAGACGGAAACATTGCCATGGTGTACACTCTGTCGTGTTATGATGGTGAGCAACGGTGCGTGCAATGTACATCCGCGAAGTCTTCTATCCAACTGAGCTGCAGTTGCTTACATTTTGAGACATTTGGTTTTCCATGTTCCCACCTATTCCACGTTGCCAAAATAGAAGGGTTCTTGTCCATACCTAGTCATCTGGTAAAGCAAAGGTGGACAATGGACGCCAAGAAAACAAGTGATGCTCTATTTTCACACCAGGATAACGGTGTGAACGTTGATGATTTGCGCCAGGGTATATTGATGACATCTTGCAGACGTATGTGCTTCTTGGCAGGAAAATCGGACAACTCATTCCGTAAATTGCGGAAACAAATTGAAAGTTGGACGGTGGAGTTGGAGCTTAGTTGCGGTGATGATGAAGGTAAGAAGACAGATGATGATGGCAAAGAGTATGTTTTTACCTCATCCAAAATGCGCAGTGTTTTCGGCAATCCTCGATCTCCTAAACTTTATGGTGTCAACAACTTTTGTGATGTCAATCCGCGTAGTGAAGGTACATCGGAGCAGATTTGTAATGATAACTCTGTGTTTGGTGTGTGGAATATGTAATCTTGAAATTCATCCCTTCTCATTGAATCAGTGATGAAAGTATTACATCAATCTGGCATGACATCAATCTGGCATGACATCCCCTGTTTTTACAGAAATTACATCCCCTGCTGGAAACAAAATGGATGCCCCTGGTTATATATAAATGCATGCCTATGGTTACAAGTCATCCCCGGAAGCGGCTTATGTTACGGTTATGTAACGTAACGTTAGCCGCTTCGGAATGTGCCCACATATAAACTACATTTCCACGTAATCTACAAGGATATACGACCTAACAGCTTTGTACAGCGGACCCAAATCAAAAAATTAAGGTGCATCTGCGTTCGCTGAGTAATTGTTAGGCAGCTATGTTGACGGCCCCTGTTGTGGAGCTACTGTCATCCTGGCGTTTCCTCTTGATTGTGGTATTGTCTTTCACCCTTTGATATATAACCTTTCGAATGTCATTTCCAGACCACTTTATCAGGGATATCACCAGCTTTAGCCTATCTGTAACACCTACATTCTAAGGTGTGACAACGCAATGAAGTTAGTTATGCAAGCATATTTGGGTAACAATAGGTATAGACGGCGTTACCATACCACAGTCTCAGCTCCTTTCGGTGGTTCGGGCAATGACATGAATTTCATGACATATAATCCACAATCATTGCTGAAAACATCAAAACATACGAACGTATATGTAAGTATGTATAACTATTGATTTCGGAAGTGTATGACAGACTCTACTTACGGGTGACCGGCCGCCATTTGGTCAGGCACATTTGTTGGATAAATTATAGGCCAGGAGCAGATGTCCGGGATTTGAAAACCTTTCATCTTGGATTTCACCTGATTTTCTTGCATGATGACAGATAGAAGTTTAATAACACGGCGATGTTGGTCTGCTCTCCCATGTAGGTTGCTAAGCTTGTTGTTAATTGTGTCCAATATGAACACTTCGGATGAACTGAACGAGAGAACTTGTAATGTCCAGTGTGTTTCGGATATGCAAACCGGAATATATATCTGCAATCATCATAACAAGTTATATGACAGACAGAATTACAACTCTAATGTATAATTACAAACAACAGTTAGTAATATTCAGTACAAAGATCTTTGATGGAATGATTACCCATTCAACTTCATTATTCCTCCCTATGTGTGCCCTATAATGTGAATATAGGTTTGCCGCATCTGATTTTGAAATGTTGGGCATGTTGTAACCACTGTATTGGTTAGCTGCCAGATTCTATTGCAGAACAAATCATTGGACAGAAGATTCTTTAAAACAGTGCAAATGCAAATGTGCCTTAGGATAAGACAAACTAACCCCTAACCAACTCGTGAGATACCAATATTTCTTCTTTGCAGGATCCACATCTCTCTGGAACATCATCGCGTGGAAGTCGATGATCTGTGTCGGCAATTGCAACTTGTCATAACGTGCATCCCGCAAAATATGTTCAGTGATGTATAAGTAATTCTTACATCACTGTCTATCCAAGCATTTGGTTTGAGTGTCAGTATGGATGATCGATTGACATGGACAAAGTCCGTGGTACCCAAACATTCACTGCCCGCAAACAGGAAATAAAAGTTGGTAGCTTACAAAGAAAACTAAAATAATAATCCAATACATGAAGGCCAAAGTGAATGAAACAAACCTATGATCCCTGCCCTCATTCCATGCATACTATAAGATATTCCATTGAGCTGGCGTAAAAGTTTTCACCTCACTCACGGGCATATCCGTTGGAATGATCTTTTGAATTGCCTAAAAAGGAAAAATTACAACAACATATCAAAGCTGCTGACTTCACGCTCTTGCCCCGGTTACATGTTTCCATTCAGAGGTAATCCGTTGTTATACCTCAGGTACTGCTGTGCCTTTGCGTTTCCTTGTTCGCGTCAGTGGTTTTGGTGGCACGAATGGTGAGCTCTTGAAAGCTGAGGGCTTCCTCTCCGCCGTACGACGTNATTCTCATTTTGTCATATTAACACTTGTTCTCTGTTTAATAGAGGCTTGTTTGTTGACTTGACAACTGACTTCTACCCAACAGAAGCTTGCTTCTTTGTTGAAGTTCTATACTCTATTCGTCAACATTCTATTCTATAGAAGTTTTACTCTATTGAACAAATGGCTGAAAACTATAATGTGCCTAAACCACATGTTGGGAATCCTCCCATTTTCGATGGTAAGAATTTTGCCTATTGGAAAATTCGAATGAGCCCATTTGTTGATGCTATTGACGAAGACTTATGGTCTTATATAGAAGATGGTCCACCTTCTATACCAGAGAACCGACGATTTGATCGAGAAGGTCATCCTACACGGGAATACCTTAAGATCAGACGACTCACTAAAATGGCAAAGTATTTGATGTTCAATGCTATGTCAGAAGATGAATTCGTCAAAGTTTCAACTTGCACTTCGGGCAAGGAAATATGGGATAAACTTGTCACCATGTACATTGGGACAGACCAGATAAGAGAAACTAAGGCAAATTTCTTGATTCACCAATATGAAAATTTTACTATGAAGGCTGATGAATCTGTAGAACAGATGTTCCAGAGACTCAACCTTCTAGTCGATGCCCTAACTCATTTAGGCAAAACCTATCAAAATTCTGAACTAGTTCAAAAGGTTCTGCGTACTCTACCCAAATCATGGGAAGCCAAGAAAACGGCTATAGAGGAAGCTAAGGACCTCTCTACTCTTCGACTAGATCATTTGATGAGCTCCTTAATCTCATATGAGATGGAAAGATCCTCTCAACCATATATAAAGAGAGCACCCGTTGCTTTCAGAGCATCAGAAGAACCTACAGAAGGTTCGGATGATGAAGCAGAAGCTGATTCGGATGATGAACTCGCAATGATAGCTAAACGCCTTTTGCAGTTCGCCTCCAAAAAAGCGCTTCAATAAGAGAAGCCAACATTACATGGACCCAAAGTCGGTCACATGCTTTGAATGCAAAAAGAAAGGACATTACAAAACAGAATGTCCTTTACTTAAAGAAAAGGAGAAACCTTCTCCTAAATTCAAGTCCAAGAAAGCAACAGCTGCTTGGGCAGAACTTGATGATTCTGATGATGAGGAAGCACAAATGTGTCTCACAACTCACACAGAAACTCAAAATGAACTTCATACCTGCTTTCAAACAGAAACTGTTGAAAGTGAATGGTATTTGGATAGTGGATGCTCCAGGCACATGACCGGAGACCCATCCAAATTTTCTCAATTGACTTTACAATGTGGAGGGTCAGTTAAATTCGGTGACAATAGCAAAGGCTCTGTCATCGGCAAAGGTAGCATTGGAAGTTCTGACTCCATGGTCATCGATGAGGTTCTGTTGGTTACAGAACTCAAACATAATTTGCTGAGCATTAGCCAGCTTTGTGACAAAGGTTATAAAATAACTTTTGATCAAGACAAGTGTTCCGGAATCTTGAATAATGAAGTTCGCTTCATTGGGACCCGTAAGAGGAATATCTATACCTTGACTCAGAATAGCTCCTGTACTACAGAAAATTGCCTTCTGACAGTCAAAGATGAAAGCCTACTATGGCATAGAAGGTTGGGACACTCCAACTTTAAATTGTTATCCAAGCTTGTGAAAAAGGATTTGGTTAAGGGATTACCCAATATCCGTTTTGAGCATGACAGCTTCTGTGAAGCATGCTCACTTGGAAAACAAACTAAGTCATCATTCAAATCTAAGAATGAAGTCTCTACTACATAGCCACTTGAACTTCTACATATGGATCTTTTCGGACATACGAGAGTTCAAAGTATTGGTGGTAGAAGATACTGTCTAGTTGTGGTTGATGACTACTCTAGATACACGTGGGTTAAATTTCTAACTCACAAGAGCCATGCTTTTGAAATCTTCATTAAACTAGCTAAGAAATTACAGAATGAAACTGGATCTTTTGTAAAAGCTATAAGAACGGATCATGGTACTGAGTTTGAAAATCATGACTTCGTTACTTTTTGTGACGAGCATGGTATCGATCACAATTTTTCCGCACCGTATACCCCTCAACAAAATGGGGTAGCTGAACGGAAAAATAGAACTCTGATAGACATGGCTAGAACCATGATGTGTGAGAGCTCTGCTCCACAGAACCTGTGGGCAGAAGCTGTTAATACAGCCTGCTACATATCAAACAGGGTTCTACTTAGACCCATACTTGAGAAAACCCCCTATCAACTATACAGGGGGAGAAAACCGAACATCTCCTATTTCTACTCCTTTGGAAGTCCTTGTTTTATCTTGAGATCTTCTAAGGACAATTTAGGAAAGTTCGAAGCTAAGACAGATGAGGGCATCTTTTTCGGATACTCTTTATCTAGCAAAGCTTATAGAGGAGTCTATTAATATAAAAATTAATGATATTCCTACTATCAATACAAGAAATGTTATATCTCTAGAACCTACAGAAGATGCTGTAGAACCTCCACCCTCTACGAAAGAGGAGGGTGAACCTTCTGTTCATGAATCTAAAAATGATCTTGAACAAACAAATGATAATTATGAAGAACATTCTCATAATAATCAACAAAGT
Source organism: Melastoma sanguineum (assembly GCA_029817735.1). NCBI lineage: Eukaryota > Viridiplantae > Streptophyta > Magnoliopsida > Myrtales > Melastomataceae > Melastoma > Melastoma sanguineum. The sequence goes on from JARUPW010000246.1 coordinate 170,108, forward strand.
GATATTAGAGCACCTGCTCTTTATCAAAGACGTCATCCTATAGACCAAGTCATAGGAGATCTTAA
>JARUPW010000246.1:171476-185460 GCA_029817735.1 Melastoma sanguineum
TGTTGATGTTACCTGGACCACACTTGCAAGGACTTCTAACGCAGCGAATTTCCCAACTCTGTTTATCAGCATAAGGGTCTATCTTACACCAATGTAAGAACGGTGAAAATCGATTTGACATTTAAATTGTGACGATTCGCGATGACTTTTCAACTTACCTCTCAACCGTCCGCATTACGAGCAATCATAGTCTCCGAGTTCGGTGGACCAAAGTCGCTTCTTCACTGTGCCACATGTTCGGCAATTCGTTCGCATCCTGTTAAGTGCATTAAACATCAGTATACCACGGAACGAATACAACTATACAAACAATTCAGGTATGTGCCTCGAAATGTAAAAAATAATTGGACTAGAGCTACAATATATGTTGCTTCAACATTACAGCCTTTGAAAACGCATTTCAGCCGATCGTCGTCCCAATCTTGACAAAGTGGCAATGACCTGTTCTTCTTTCCCTAACATATCGGCAGCCTTGGACACATTTACTAGCAAGAATAACTGCATTATACACAACATGAACGCTGCTGGTTAAAGAACAACGAATGATGAGAGTTCATTAACATCAGTGGGCAGAATATATTAACAAAGTCGTATCATACAAATGCTCACCACAAGAATCTGCACGAACCCCCGATGTATCTTGCTTCATTCTGTTGATATGTCTAACTTGGGCACACAAGTTATCAAGAACATGAGTTTACCCAATCAAATTTGCAGATTGCATTCACATCGCGGGTTGCAAGCAAGTACTCCTCGTGGATATCGAAGCTCGTTGTTGGGCACAAATAGCAACCTATGATGAAAATGACTACCTCTACTCTTCCACAACTCGTCCGGAGCAGTTCTTGATAGCAGACTACTCTCAACAGATTTCAGAGAATTTTTACCTCGTCTTAGGTGTCCCTTTAGCTCTTCTCGTACGAATTTCCATGTGACCGCTAAATGGGACACTAACCTTTGTAGATGTATGCCAATTAGGTCATGTATATCAGTAGAGAGCAGGGTTGTTTCACACCATCGATCCACCATAACCCTCTTATGTGGATCGAACAGCTTCTAACACAACTTCACTAGCGGCTGTGATTCACCTGCCTTACTTGCCAGAACGAAGAAGACTCAAAACCTAACTCTTTTAATACGCTGACCTCTCTCCTCATCGAATTGTGTCCAGGACCGACATAACTTCTTTGGAACTACTCGAGTATACAGGTAATCCTGTAATAGTAGAACCACAGAATGCAGACTAACACCAATTACAATTAATGACAGGCAAACTCAAGAAAAACAGGGACAGGGAACACTAACTTACTAGACCAACACGTACTTTCTAGCCTTTTTCTTTTTCGAACCTCAGGAGTGTTTGCATTTCCAGCGCCATTCAGCATCTCCTTCAATCTCTGGCCGTAACAGACACGGATAGCGGATTTCAACCAGACCACAAATCAAGGAAATCTAACATACCAACACCTTAACACAATGAAACCACAATCTTCAACCATTTACAGAAACTAAAATTCCTAATAATCACTCTCCAATCGCAAACGGAAAGAGGCGGGTCGACGGTGATGATTAGGGTTTCGGGATACACGTCAATACGGAGCCGACAAACACCAATGCGCTCTCACCTGACGCCATCACTTCTGCCGGACAGCACGTAAAATGTGTAATCGCGGTATATTACGGTCGAAGGGTCCGGTGGGAACGGACGATCGGAGGGAGGATGACGCAAAGGGGCGGGGAGGACGACGCAAAGAGGGGCGGGGAGGAATGTGCTCGGAGGGGACGGTCGGAGGGGACGCGAGAGAATGCGGTCAGAGGGGACGGTCGGAGGGAGGCACGCACGGGGAGGACGACGGATGCCAACGACGCCGCCAACGCAAAACAATGGGTTAGTACCTAGGTTAGTAAAACCTTTAGTAAAACGAACGGGGGCATTTACGTAATTTCACATCGGCCAAAGGTTACTAATTAGGTTCGGAGTTCACTGTTACGTTTAGTAAATTACTAAACTATTAGTAACGCGTTACTAAACCTAGCGGACATTTACTAACAATTTACTAAATTTGAACAGTAATTTACTAAATCTTAACCAAATGTTAGTAAATGATTACTAAAACTTCGCACTTTTACAAATACAATTACTAATTTTTTACTATACATGAACAGTGACTTTTTTAGACAAATTGTTAGTAATTCGGATACTAACGGGTTAGTAAAATTCATTACAAATTACTAACCCCGTTAGTATCCGATTACTAACGTTACTAACCCCGTTAGTATCGGATTACTAACGTTACTAACCCCGTTAGTATCGATTACTAACGTTACTAACCCCGTTAGTATTTGATTACTAACAAATTTTAGTAAAAACGATTAGTAATCCGACACTAACGGGGTTAGTAACGTTAGTAATCGGATATTAACGGGGTTAGTATTGTTAGTAATCCGATACTAACGGGTTAGTAAATTTCATTAGTAATTTACTAACCCCGTTATTATCCGATTACTAACAATACTAACCCCGTTAGTATCCGATTACTAACAATACTAACCCCGTAGTATCCGATTACTAACAATACTAACCCCGTTGTATTCGATTACTAACGTTTTTACTAAAAAATGCGTCTTCATTTGTAAATTCGTTAGTAATCGGATACTAACGGGGTTAGAAACGTTCGTAATCCGGTACTAACGGGTAGTTAACTAACGTTAGTAATCGGATACTAACGGGGTTAGTAAATTTCATTAGTAATTTACTAACCCCGTTAGGATCCGATTACTAACGATTTTACTAAAAAAAATGTCACTGTTTAGTAAAATTTACTAAATTTTTTAGTAAATTTTACTAACCAAATGATGAAATTTAGTAAACTACGTAACGTTACGTGCACGTAACGTTAGCCGCTTCCACCAAATTGAGGGTTCTAATATCGAATTGATGGTTCTGGACATTGGAACTCAAGTCACGAACAAATCCATGACGGTCGTTTGGCTGATCCGAGACCTTGGTCCCTTCGGTAGAAACTCGTATATTCATTTTTTTTTGGGCCCAGTGATTAAGACTAAGAGGGGGGTGAATTAGTATTAATGCCTAAAGGGTCACTTTTGAACTTTTTCATAGAACCTCCAACAACGGAAGACTTGACCTCCTGTAAGAATAGAATCTTTGTGAGGTTTTTGTTTGCTATAAAGGCTATCAAACAAAACCCGAAGTGATCTGTCGTATACGTCGTCAGTCATACCAATCGAATGATTCTTGACAACTTTCAGAACCTTAGAAGTTTAGGTTTAAATGGACGTGTAGAACATAAGTTGTGTAGCACCACCTTCTTTAACTCGTCAGTCAACCTTCTGTGTCTGCGCGGTTATCCTTCTGAGTCAACCTTCCTAAGGTCATCTCAAAACTGCAAGCTCAAGTAAATTAATTAGATTTATAAAAGGTAACATTTAGCACACTTGATTGTGTTGCCGGAAGCATGGAAGGGTGTGGAAATAAGCAGAAATGCCTCCTACCACGTTTCATCCTTCATTCACTGTTTAAAGGTCCAACATACACCACTTCAACAAATCTTCATGGTTGTGCAAGCTGAAGGAACGACCTTAGTATGTAAAAGAGGTTCGCCAGAGCTTGTATGTGCAATCAAATGGCCAAAACCAAGGATCCTCGTCATGGCTGAGGTTGCATAGGAACGGTGGATTCGTGCTCGGCCCGGCGGTGGGAGGAAGCAAAATGAAATTGGTAGGTATTTTATATAGATGGCACTTGATGTTGGGAGCTAAGGTTAACTGTATATGACTTTACTAGTATAGAGGAAATTACTTAACCCATCTTATATCCGTTTGGCCCTTCGAATCCCTCAACGTGTTAGTTTGGGTTCTGGCTAACCACAAGTTCCCTTCTCCTTTCTCTCTCTCAGTTTTATTTTCTTTAAAAACCTATATTTGTGAGAAGGGGCTAAACTTCCTCTCAATGAAGTTTTTGTGGGGTATGAAACTTTCGTCGAGTTTTGTACCAAAGTACGAAATTCGGTCGATGTTTTGTACAGGAGTACGAAATTATTTCGTACTCCTTTCGTATTTATTTTATACGGCACAAAATTATTTCGTTCTTACTTCGTACTGTACGAAATAGCTTCGTACCATGGTATGTGAGTACAAAAAGGGTACGAAATAATTTCGTACAGTATAAAGCGAGTACGAAAGAGTACAAAACAATTTCGTACTGTACGAAGCGAGTACGAACTGGGAACGGAATAATTTCGTACTGTACGAAAATATTTCGTAGCCTTTTGTATATGTTTCGTACAGTACGAAATTATTTCGTACTCACTTCATAACCCTTTGATACAATATGAAATTATTTCGTACTCACTTCATAACCCTTTGATACAATACGAAATTATTTCGTACCATTTCGTACATATTTCGTACGGTATGAAACTATTTTATATCGCTGTATGAAACTATTTCGTATAATACGAAGGATATAACGAAACTTCGCCGAATTTTGTACCGCACGGAACCGAAGTTTAGCCTCTTTCTTGTTTGTAATTATCCGGCCCCGAGTATAACTCCGAAATTACATCTTTCTCCTCCTTGGGCTTAACAACATCACAATTTCGAAATATCTGGAATACACCGACCACCACGTGGCTAACTAATGAGATACGCGAGGGGCAAGTCTTTTTCTCTGTGTGCAAGTCCGTATCTCCGTGTGCACCCCCATACCTTCGTAGCTAAGAAATTATATCTTAACAGGGAAGTGTTGATAGCGTGTCCCAACTACCGGATGGAAAAGTCAACGTTCGACATTTGTTTATGTTTCCATTGCTTTTTCCATCTTCCCCGTTTNAAGTCCGTATCTCCGTGTGCACCCCCATACCTTCGTAGCTAAGAAATTATATCTTAACAGGGAAGTGTTGATAGCGTGTCCCAACTACCGGATGGAAAAGTCAACGTTCGACATTTGTTTATGTTTCCATTGCTTTTTCCATCTTCCCCGTTTGTTGATAAACCGCCATAGAATCTCAGCTTATAAATAGACCTCTGATATTTCCCGATTACCACATCAGAAAAAAGAAAATATTCCCTTTCTCCTAAATATCAACACTACCTACGCAATTACCATGTCTCCTCATCACCCCCATTTGAGCAGCCTCCTGCATCACCATGGTGGACACGGTCATGGTCACGGACATCATCATGGGCATAGTGGACATGGCTTTGGCCATAGCCACGGACACCATGGAGGAGGAGGACACCAGCATGGGCATGGGATCTTTGGACACGGACTAGGAGCGGGGCATCATCACGGGCACGGCCTCCTCGGACACGGACTAATGTTCCATCAGGGTGGTCATCACCATCATCACGGCGGACATCATGGCCATGGTAATGGTCTCTTTGGAGTCGGCCACGGTCCTGCTCATGGTCCACTAACGGCCGTGAATCATCTTGTTCATCATGGTTTGGGTCATCACAACCCCTATCACCACCACCACCACCACCATCGCCATGGTGCTTGCTGAATTTCAAGCAAGGGTGTAGTTGAAGCGCTACCTTCAGACATGTTCTGCTATTCAAAGTCGGACCTAAACTTTACTGTTATATGTATTTTGATCTTGTGTACTTTTTCTTGTTCAAGTCGAGGATCGTTATTCATCCCGACCGACCTGACAGACCAGGGTTGATTGTTGTTATCATGCTTTGAGATTTACCTGAAAATTGATTATTGGAATAGAAAGTGATCGTTTCGCTTCTGTATCCCTTCATTCTTCGTATATATACCCGCGGACGTAACGGACAAAACTATAGCCAGCACGTAAACAATGCAGTGAACCTGTCCGCGGGCTTCCAATCATGCTCATTAAAGGAAGCCGCCACCTGGAAAGAACGATTCGACCTTCTCAACATCCTTTCCCTTTACATCTCCGATCACCGTCAATTGACCTAAATTAATCACAAAATTGTCTTTTTTTTATATGATTTTACTCTTCCAGATTTGAATGAATCCCCGGTGGCATCTCCATATATTGTAAATGGAAGTAGAGTAAAGGTGGCATCTCCATATATTGTAAATGGAAGTAGAGTAAATCAATATTTGGGAGGAAGTGTCGATCAAAGCCAGACGAAATTGTTGACAAGCGAAACGTGATTATTCGGAAACGTCAAGCCGAGGACGTAAAGTCAAGCGCTTTTTAGGGGGCAACTCAAGTTCTTTTTTATTTTTTTGTTTTATTAGGTGCAATTCCTTTTATTTTAGTTGCTATTGCATTTTTAATTTCTTCAATTGTCATTTTAGGGATGACATGCAAGACTAAATCAAGCAGTTATAAGAAACTTCGTGCAGCTACACCACAGACGGAGAGGAAGCACATAAACTTTGTGCAGCTGCATCAAAATTTCGTGCAGCTGCATTGCCTGGAACACAGAATGCACAGAAACTTCATGTAGCTGCACGGAAATCTCGTGCAGCTACGCCACGATGACCTCAAATGTACAAAAACTTCGTGTAGCTACACAGAAATCTATTGCACCTGCACCGTAAAAAAATAATAATTTAGAAGTTAAAAGAACACCTCAGGCCAATTTTTTTCCTTCTTGCCCTAATCGATTCATTTCTTGTCCAGGAAAGTGCTCATGAATCCAGGCCGCCACCGTCGTCGCCAACCACGCCGGCTCCGTCAACAGCCACGACGCCACCGTCGTCGAACTAAAGCCGCCAGCGAAGCCGCCACCACTGTTCGCCGCAAAGCCCACACCCTCAAACTTTGGTACTCGAAATCTTTTCTCTTTGAGTGGGGAGATTGGGGTTTCGTTTTGAGTCATAAACTAGTCGGTTTGCCCGATTAGACGTCATCTCTTACTCCTCGAATCGTCGGTTCAAACCCCCCCGTCACTACCACCCAACTTACAAAGCTCGACATCTGGTGAATTGTTATGGTACCCAAAAAGAAATTAGCGGTAGGGAGTACCTCCGGAGTTAGGAGAAGACGAGCCTTATCGGATGAAGCGGCTCAACATTACCGAGAGTCCATGGTGCGCCGAATCTTGATTCCGGAACGTGGGTTTGAGGTAAGCCATAGATATATGGAAACTTATATGTTCCAAATAGCGCACATGGGCTGGACACAATTTTGTGCCCCTCCGGAAGCAGCGGTAGTGCCAATAGTAAGAGAATTTTATGCTAATGCGCACATTTATGATGAAAATCGCGCGAGCATTAAAGTTCGAGGTATGAGTGTTGTGTTTAGCGCTCAAACAATTGCTGATTTATTTCTCCTTCCTGTGTATGATCATGATGCATTTACGAAATACCTTAATGAGGATTTTAATGCTAGTGATGTGCTTGAATGTTTAACTAGATCAGGGGCCACGTGGAAGAGGTCACGAAAGAATGAACAGCTAGCACTACATGGCAGGGATTTCATAGTCGACGCCAAAATATGGGTTCGATTTGTCTCAGCAAGACTAATCCCGGGAACGTACATCAGTAATGTGACAAAGGAACGAGCGGCTTTGATATTTTGCACATTAGAGGAAATGAAGATTGATGTTGGCAAACTTATTAATCAAATGCTGCATAAAGCATTAAAAGATACTCACCTTGGCTTGTGGTTCCCATCTTTGGTGTTTCAGTTATGCAGGAGGGAAGGAGTACATTGGGACCCTACATAAGAGATTGCTCACCCACAGAAACCAATTACTCAGGCTACATTGTTGAAAATTCAACGTGAAGTGGAGCACAAGGATGAAGCCCCTGCCGGCACATCTCATGGTGGCCGCACTGAAGGTGGCCACTGGACAAAGATCAATGACTTCATGGAGTATTTAATTGCATGCCATCAAAGGTGGGAGGAAATTCAAAGGCGAATCGTTGCCGTATTAAACTTGGATATATCAGACCTTGGCGAGCAACCAACTCCACCGTCGATGATTGATGAAGAAGAAGAGGATAACGATTCAGATGAAATAGTTTAGTCTTACCCTAAGGTAGTCGGGCGATAACAACATCGGCGCATCACTCTCACCAAAATATCCTGGTAAACCCATTCATACTCATACTTTCTTTCGCACCGAGGATGTTGCTCTGTTTAGGTTTGGGGGCGCGTTGTGTTGTGTGGTGTTGAGTTTGGAAGTGGTGTTCACTTAGGGTGAGTCCTGTTTACGTCAAATTTTTCATCTTTTGGGTCATTTTTCCTCAGCGTAACCTTAGGAAGTCGATGTGGAATGTCTTTATTCGATGATGAGCTTAAGGTTTGCATTCTTCAAGTGTGGAAAGATGAAGTTCTTTGCCTAGTGTACCAAAATTTTTGCCGAATTTTGAAAAAGATCTTCCAGTAGGAAGCGTGCTTAACGACAACATGTTACATCTCCTTAGAATGCATGGTAGGTGGTAACGAGTAGAGTAACTTGAATTATCTCTTGAAACAAAGTCTTTGGTCAATGTGCTGAAAAGAAGAAAAGAAAAGAGAAAATAAAGTTGCAAAGGCTCGGATTACCAATGTTCAGGTGTAAAAAAAGGGAAAAAAAAGGATATTGCCTGAATATGTGTTTGCTGTATGAGTCTTCCGTGCTAGCTTGAGTGATTGATCCGAGGGGTGCTTTATCATCTAATGCCTTGGTTCAACTGAACCGGGAGTCATTGGTCGAGAGCTTGCTACATGAGCTTTTGTGGAATTAGATGAAATATTTAGAGTCGTGCAACTTGTAAAAAAGAAAAAAAAAGAAGTAATGAAGTTGTTAAAAAGTCGGGAAACTTTTGATGAGTGGATAGAGATGTTTGTGCTGATCTTTGCGAGTTACTGGTTGACATAAACTATTTGGAGTGTATGCTTGTTAATGTTGAGTATGCAACTTGCTGGGATAAAGATATCGTGCTTTAAAGCTTTTAATTGAGCATGTTAGGTAGTGAATGGAATCTAGATGCATGAGGAGGATGCGACCATTTCTGAGAATGTTCTAAACGTTGTTTTCACGTTTGAGAGACTTGGGTTTGCTGAGGAGAGTCTTTAAAGTTTTGTTTTTATTTTTTATCTTTACTCGAGACTTGCAAAATTTAGGTTTGGGGGTGTGATAACTCTATGAAAGTAGTTATTTGTGTCAATTTCATATCTAGATGTTGTCAGATTTGTGAAATATTGCGTTTATTGCATAATATTTCTTGTTATTTCACATTATTCTCGAGAAGTTTGGATACTGTCGAATTTTGGGTTTATTCCAGGATAAAAACGGAAAGCGTATCTACAAAGATTCTGTGCAGGGAAAAAGACTTGGAGGTCGATGCATGACATGATGAGGATACGAAGAAAAAATATTTTATTTTTCAGATTTTTTAGATTCTCTAGGTTATTTTTAGGACTATAAAAAGATTTTATTCGCCCTTTGCCAGGGGGAACAATTGGGAGGAGGAAAAAACAGGGAGTTAGACTATCGTTTTTAGGATGCTTTTCTTTTCTTTGCTAGGATTATGTTGTTCCGAAAATAAACGATGCTCAACTAAACTTTCTTTGCTAGGATTATGTTGAATCGAATTGTGTAGTTGAATTTCCGGAACTCGTTTTAGAACAAATTTGTGCTTTGGATGTTTATTTATTTCGTTTGATCTTACGCATGCAATTTGTCTGGCCAATGAATTGTATTGATTTGTTATCCTAATTTAAACTCGGGAGATGAATTTTAGGAGAGAACATGAGCGAAATAACCTTGGTTAATATCGCGGGAGCGAATTGGCTAGTATCTAGTATCGGGAGATATATTTCTGGGCAACCATTAAAGGATTGATTATTAATGCGTTTCTTGCCTTTGTAATTCACTATAGGGATATAAGTTTTCTGGTGGTTTGGAATAGTCCTTTGTAAACTCGGGAGAGGTACTTAGAGATATAAGAATCCGGTTAGTAAACAGAATTAGTATGAATTTTGGATGAGAGAGTGAATGTATTTAACGAAACAAGGAGGGAATACATGATCCTAGGCTTTTCCGACTAATTGAATTCATATTTCTTAGCATTGATTTTTGCTTTTCATTTAGTTTTCCAAGTTCTAAACTTATTTCTTTTATTGACTTGGCTGCGTAAGAATTGTGATTGTGTATGCTAAAATGTTTTTTTTGCTATCCTCGTGGGAATGATAACTCTACTCATCTTATATTACTTATTACGAACCGTTTACTTACGGTATGCGAATTTAGCGATTAACAACGTCACAATTTTGAAATATCTAGAATACACCGACCACCACGCGGCTAACCGATGAGATACGTGAGGGGCAAGGATTGTACTATGCGTGCAAGTCCGCATCACCGTGGGCACCACCAGACCTTCGTAGCTAAGAAATTATATCTTAATAGGGAAGTGTTGATAGCGTGTCCCAACTACCGGATGGAAAAGTCAACGTTCGACATTTGTTTATGTTTCCATTGCTTTTTCCATCTTCCCCGTTTGTTGATAAACCGCCATAGAATCTCAGCTTATAAATAGACCTCTGATATTTCCCGATTACCACGTCAGAAAAAAACATATTCCCTTTCTCCTGAATATCAACACTACCTACGCAATTCCCATGTCTCCTCATCACCACCATTTGAGCAGCCTCCTGCATCACCATGACGGGCACGGTCATGGTCACGGACATCATAATGGGCATAGTGGACATGGCTTTGGCCATGGCCACGGACACCATGGAGGTGGAGGACACCAGCATGGGCATGGGATCTTTGGACACGGACTAGGAGCGGGGCAACATCACGGGCACGACCTCCTCGAACACGGACTGATGTTCCATCAGGGTGGTCATCACCATCATCACGGCGGACATCATGGCCATGGTAATGGTCTCTTTGGAGTCGGCCATGGTCCTGCTCATGGACCACTTCCGGCCGTGAATCATCTTGTTCATCATGGCTTGGGTCATCACAACTCTCATCACCACCACCACCACCACCGCCGCCATGGTGCTTGCTGATTTTCAAGCAAGGGTGTAGTGGAAGCGCTACCTTGAGACATGTTCTGCGATTCAAAGTCGGACCTAGACTTTACTGTTATATGTATTTTGATCTTGCGTATTTTTTTTTTTTGTTCAAGTCGAGGATCGTTATTCATCCCGACCGACCTGACAGACCAGGGTTGATTGTTGTTATCATGTTTTGAGATTTACCTGAAAATTGATTATTGGAATAGAAAGTGATCGTTTCGCTTCTGTATCCCTTCATTCTTCGTATATATATCCGCGGATGTAACGGACAAAACTATAGCCAGCACGTAAACAATGCAGTAAACCTGTCCGCGAGCTTCGCAATCATGCTCATTAAAGGAAGCCGCCACCTGGAAAGAACGATCCGGCCATCTCAACACGCTTTCCCTATTCATCTCCGATCACCGTCAATTGACCTAAACCAATCACAAAATTGTCTTTTTTGTTGTATGATTTTACTCATCCAGATTTGAATGAATCCCCGGTGGCATCTCCATCATATTGTAAACAGCATACGCTTGTTTAATCTCATTCCTCCTCCACTCTCGAAATGGTTTGAGTCTAGTTAAACGTGTCATTCACTTAAATGAGTCGAAACATGACAATATATGTCCCAATGCGAATATATAAACCTATAACTCTTTTTATTATATGATAAAAACATTATTGAATTTCTAATGTTAGTTGTTTTGTTAACCTGATTTTGATGATGAACTTAAGCAGCGCGTTATTGATGGTAAGCAGTAATGTTTCATGAGTTACATGCGTGTCCATGCGTGTCCCTAGTAATAAGCTTGAGCAATGTGTTGCTGAATCACACCTAGTAACTGTTACATGCTACAGTGAGTTGTCGTTGTGATATTACGAATACATATTGAAAATATGGAAACAAATTTTCAATACCCACGTTTTATTTTGGGTAATCTCAGATCATTCGTCTGAGTGTCCAAATTCATTTAAATGTGGTTTAATAATCTCATTATAAAGATTCAGGCAATTAAATATTGTGAGATTATCTTTCCAAGTTTATTTTTAGAAACAAAATATGTTTCTGATATCCTGCAGCAATGTTACGCTGGAACATGATTAAATATCTAATCAAATATTGTTGATTGATCATAATCGATCAGATAAGATTATGATTAGATTATAAATATTAGAAATAAATTATTTGATTAAGAGAAGAGAGGAAAGTTACTGTTGGTACTTACTCTCCATAGCACAGCGATCGGTCAAGCAGACCGTTGCTGAGTCCTGGCTGCTAATTTTGGCAACAAATCTCGAAGATTGCCTGGACGTCTTCTGTGCTTCCTTCTCCATTATAATCAGACCAAAGACGACAGATCCAAGTGCCTTTGTGCGTCTGAGTGGTCTGAGTGGTCTAAGTGGTCTAAGTGAGCTTTGTGCATCGACGGAGAGCGGAAGGTGCTAAGTGTCTCCTGGTTCTTTCTCTTGCAAGCTGCGTGTAAGAGTGTCAAGGGGCTGAGGTCAGATCCTTTGATCGTCGTGAGAGGGACTAGGTGTCCTCGGTGTGTTTAACGAGCGGTTGGCGAATCGTCTGAGGGAAGCTAAGTGAATACCTATGCTGAATTCAGTAACTAGTTGCTAACCCATCGGCAAGAAGCCGTTCTTGTCGTGTCTCTTCGCAGAGAAGTCTCGGACCTACGGAGTTTGAGCAGTTAGACAGGCACTTGCGGGTGCGCGCCAGAAGTCTCGTGCCTGCAGGGTAGAGCAGGAGTTGGGAACGCCGCTGGAGTGGAAAGAGGTCCTCCCGAGCACAGGGGTGCTGTGTAGAAGTCTCGAACTCCTGGGGACGGATAGTAGAGCAGGTTGCGTGGAAGCCGCCCGAGTAGAAAATTCCACCCTAGGCACTGGGTGTGCAGTGCAGTGAGTCACGGCTGTGGTAACCGTGCACGTCCGAACTGAGTGTATGACATTTACCCAATCTTAGTGGTCTTTGTGGTAATCTTTGTGATCAACTTCGTGGTTGTCTCTTAAGCAAGTACAGGCTCATCTTCAGGAGAGACAAGATCTGTGTGGAAATCCTCTGTTGAACGACAATAGTGCTGAAGCAATCCTCTACTGTGAATCAGAAACGAGCTGCTCTCTGAGAAGTCTTTCTGTCACTGTAAGGATTATTATCTGAGGATTTAATATCTAACATAACGTTGTCTGTGTGCTTTGATAAACAGGCTTACATCTGAGCAACAACGTTCTGTGTGGAATCCATTGAGCTACCAACTGCTGAGGAAAAGTATCATTCTGCTGAAAACGAGAAAACGTCCACTGTGTGAGGAGCTGACCGTTGCCAGGAGTGATCATCAATTGTACAGGATTCTAAATCTCACTTTGTGAGAACCAAATGCTTAGTGCAAAGTCTCTTTGCACCCATTATATTATATAGTGGAATCACCTTGTTGGTAAAAAGTGGACGTAGGTCGATTTAGACCGAACCACTATAAACTACTGTGTCCATTACGATCGCGCAACCCTCGTACGAAAATCTACTCGACAAAATTGTAACGGTGTCAGCAAAGCAGATCTCATTCTGAGAAACGCTCTGCTGAGTTACAGTACGCTTCCGCTTACACTGAGAAAAGGGCGAAAAAGTTATAAACACTAATTCACCCCCCTCTTAGAGTTCCTGAACGATCCAACAATTGGTATCAGAGCAGGTTTGCTGGAAAGCTTTCTCTGTGATTGCTTGTACAGAACTCTGTTGCTGAACCTAAGGATCAGCTTGTTGCTGAAAGTCTTACATTAAGCACAGTAAGGTGTTGCTAAATACTGAGCAGAATGTCGATGCTCTTAACTGATGGTCATTCGGCCGAACGTCCTCCGCTCTTTGCAGGACAACACTTCTCATATTGGAAAATGAGAATGGAGTTGTTCATAGGAGCAAAAGAAGCCGATTGCTGGCAGATTATAATGGAAGGAGATCTTGTAATTCCTCCATCTAATCCCAGCGACTCTCGGCATGAATTTGAAAGGAAGAGAATTATCTCGCTGAA